>JAURVB010002000.1:0-17306 GCA_033002965.1 Piper betle
GTATCAGAGCCAGGTTGGTTCCATGTTAGATGGTGGGCTGGGGTTAGCAACAGGCCAAGACTAGAAACGTTGGCTAGGCTGCCAGTCACGGGCCAGAAAGGTCATTGGTTGGGGTTAGCACCGGGCCAAGACTAGAAAGTTGGCTAGGCTGCCAGTCATGGGCCAGAAAGGTCATTGGTTGGGGCTAGCAACGGGCTCCCTCAACTTAGTCCCACATCTAATACCTACTAGGAGAAGATCCTGTTTATAAGTAGGAATGGACTAGAGATCTTTAACTTCCGGGGTACCCATTTTAAAGAAATGACTTAGCTCATTACGTTGCACTTTGGGCTGGGTTGTTACAAATGGTATCAGAGCCGACCTGGTTCCGTGTTAGATGGTGGGCTGGGGTTAGCAACGGGCCAAGACTAGAAACGTTGGCTAGGCTGCCAGTCACGGGCCAGAAAGGTCGTTGGTTGGGGCTAGCAACGGGCTCCCTCAACTTAGTCCCACATCTAATACCTACTAGGAGAAGATCCTGTTTATAAGTAGGAATGGACTAGAGATCTTTAACTTTCGGGGTACCCATTTTAAAGAAATGACTTAGCTCATTACGTTGCACTTTGGGCTGGGTCGTTACAAATGGTATCAGCGCTGACCTGGTTCCGTGTTAGATGGTGGGCTGGGGTTAGCAACGGGCCAAGACTAGAAACGTTGGCTAGGCTGCCAGTCACGGGCCAGAAAGGTCGTTGGTTGGGGATAGCAACGGGCTCCCTCAACTTAGTCCCACATCTAATACCTACTAGGAGAAGATTTTGTTTATAAGTAGGAATGGACTAGAGATCTTTAACTTTCGGGGTACCCATTTTAAAGAAATGACTTAGCTCATTACGTTGCACTTTTGGCTGGGTCGTTACAATATTGTGGATGTATTTGTGTCTCCATAGACCAGATTTTCTCATCAGGTTTGAGACAGGAAATGTAGGTGGTGTTTTAAAACTTGATTGCTATAGGGAGAGAGTCATATCACCAATCATGTCAGTGCACCTATATTAAGTTTTGCTTTGTTTTGTTTTGATAACATCGCCTATGCCATAGTCAAAAATATGCACTGCCAGTGAGCACAACTAGTATTATGGAACCAAGAAGTGAGCTAGTAAACCACTTGAATTTGTCATACCCCGCTGAGTTAGCAACTTAGGTAGGAAATAGTGAATGAATAGGGGTAGTTTCATCAAATACGAGTTGTTAGTAAAGTGAGCCAACCTCATTTGTTTCCTCTACTATGAAACAATAGTGTCCCTAAATGCCTCCTCAAATATGCATTGAGGTGAATTCTTGAGAGACCACTAGTTTCCCCGATAGATTTTACAGACACTGCTTGGTAGATCCTCCTTTTGTCACACCCTAGTGCCTTAGAAACTAATGACTCATATGCGATTCAGTTAGAATCATGATGGGACCATAGTAGCATCCATAGAGATGAACCATTGTATAAGGATAATAGGCCACCATAGAGGCTTAGATAGTTCTAGCACGATCACCATCCATATAGGATCATCCGGTAGCCGTAGATAGACTGACGCAATAGCGTCCGGTATGGATGCCTATGCACCATTGGCTAGAAATAGTAGAAACATAAGATGACTTTGGTAAGGTAGAAGCTAGGACGGACAGATAACATATGAACTAGAGGAGTTTGATAATCAATCATTTGATATTAGCTTGCAAGTGCACAGACTAGTTTGACCACCGTCCGAGTAGCTCAACTGTCATCCAATTAGCTTGACTACGGACTGAGTAGCTCAGACACCATCCAAGTAGCTTGGCTGTTGTTCAAATATCCCAACCAATGTTTGAGAAACTGAACCACCATTGTGTGGCATGGCCACAGCCAAGCAGGTGTGCTATGGTGGGCAAGTAGTAGGGTAGTTGAGTGCACTAAAGGATACTATAGTTGGAAGGAAGAAAAATAATACAGTTAGGCTATATGGCGGAAACTATAAGAAAGGAAATAAGGATTGGACAACATGACTAGTATTTAAGTAGTAAGAACTAAAGATTGAGATGACACAATTCATACATACCCATACCGTTGACTCTCGTATTTGTGGAAACTATAAAAATTTGTGTATACTTATAAAGTAGGCTTAGGTAGGGTTTATATCATAAGTTTCCTGGATCTTCTAGTTGAAAAACCATCAAGGTATCTAATCCTTGAAATTTTATTAATCTACAAAAAAACTCTACCAAATGTCCCGACATCAGAGAGATCCAATAAAACATTCCCAACACTGTCCTACATCTACAACTCGTTGAAAACCTCACTCATGGAGACAAGTAGAGATAAACCATAAGATTTCTAAGGACCTGGATGGGTCAACCTCGTTATCCTAACAAGGCGAGCTCACTACGCATATCCTAACAAGAAGATGAAACTCAAATCATGATAGGATCGTTTAGGCAAGCTCACTTACTTAGTTTAATTATCTTATTCAATGAATTGTTAAATCTCATTGGGTAACCTTAATTAGCGTTTGGTTTTACAATTACTTTAGTGAAAAGTCTCATACTTAGGGTTCCATCAAATAGACTTAATTGGACAATTTTTGGACAGGCCAAATTGTGTCTAAATAGGCTAAAATTTGGAAAAGTGGGCCTTGAGACTTTGATATAAAAATTACCAATTGTTGGCTGATGGGCCAACATGGCAAACAAAGCTCACTAAGGTCGGGCTAAGATGTTGGGAACATTATTCCTAAGTACATACTAATTTTCCTAAGTCTCATTTTCTACGATATTGACATTGCCTGCCATGCTGGTAAAGCAAATGTGGTCGCAGAAGCCCTGAGCAAGAGATCGGTCATATGTGGAGCTAGGCTATTTGGCATGGGTATTAGATATGAGGATAGAGAGAGGACGTAATACACCGACTCCAAGTGGTTGCGGATGACCTGAGTGAGACTGATGATTAGTCTGACTATAGCAAATCATATCCAACAGGCCTAGGCAAATGTTCAGCTATGCAAGTAGTGATTTGCATAGGGGACTTCTTATGGGCAGGTCAAAGATGTAGATGGCTTGTACAGGACGAAAGGACAGCTATATGTACCAGATGTAACAGCACATACAGGACTACGTGATGACATCCTTCATGTGGCCCATTACTCGAGGTTCACAGTGCATCTAGGCTCAGTGAAGATGTATCACGACTTGTGCCGTTCTTAGTGGTGGGCAGGGCTAAAGAAAGTTTTCCTCAATAGTGTGTCACTATGTCTTGTATGTTAGCAGGTTCAAGATCAAACCCTAGCGGCCAAGAGGTTTGTTGCAGTCATTGCCATCGCTAGAGTAGAAGTGGGATTGCGTTACATGTGATTTTGTCACACATCTAGCCCCTTCCCACTGTTTGATGGATGCAGCATGGATTATTATCGATAGATTGATGAAATCAATACACTTGATCTTGATTCGTATGGCTTATCCTATATCACCTTTGGCCAGGCTATACAGAGATCAAATTGTTAGACTCCATGGAGTTCCCTGAGTGATCATATCAGATAGGGAACCCAGATTCACCCATTCCTGCAAGAGATCTTTCTAGAGAGAACTTGGTACGGATGCCAAGTTTAGTAAGATCCACAGATGATGGCCAGTTAGAGAGGACAATTTAGATCTTGGAAGACTTGCACCAATCGTGCTTGATGGACTTCGGTGAATCTTATAAGGAGAACCTGTCATTGGTGGAGTTTGTTTACAACAACAGTTATCTACTCAGATCTGGATGACATCTTTTGAGGTATTGTATGGAAGGCCGTGCAGATCACCAACGTGTTATCTAGAGGGCAGTTGCTTCAGAACTCCTAGAGGCCTTTGACAGTAGGCCTCAAGTTGCTTCAAAACTCCCAAAGGATGGTTGAGTTTATACGATAAAGGCTATCAAAAGCAAAAGACAGACAAAGGGTCCATCTCATGTGTCAACTAACTTGCTAGTATCTCTATACTTCAAGCTTCTTACTGTTACCCCTTTTCTTTTTAACTCATTCTCATCATGTACACCATGTCCCATGGAAATAGGATTAATGTGGTGACATGCAAGACACGAATACCTGGTCAATCATCCAATTCACTTATGCGATGGACAGAAGTAGTGGGTCTCTAAGCCCATCATGACAATCCTATCAAATTCCTGCTGACATTTAGATCTGGTATAAGATAGAACTTATACCCATTCTATCTCTGCTAGCACTACAACATACCCTGCTCACATCAAACCAAACAATCTGATATCACGAAAAATCCATAAAAAAGGCCTGCCAGCTCAACTAATGTAACGACGCACCATTTTTCACGATATTGTGAGCCTTGCTAGCCAGGTGTTACTTAAAATTTAAAAAAAACCAACCTATAACAACCAATTCTAACCGGACCGGGTGTTACTTAAAAGGTTACATGTATAATATGAAAACAAATAAGTTTAGCATTTCTAACTCAAAAGAACTTATTTTTCAAATGACAATGCATAAAGTAATTATCCCACAGTCTTGGACCGTTTCCCATAGCCACATTTATAACACAGGAAAACTAAAAAGAGAAGTCCACTTATTAACCGTTCACCACCTGCGTTGGTAGAAGAACCACCTTGTCGTCTCTTAGTCTTTAGTTCCAGCTGCTAACCTGCGGAGGCAATTCCACGTTAGTGATTAACCACTAAGCCGTATAATTAAATAAAACAAGTCCATAAACTCCCCATCATTATCTATAATATTGGCATTTGTCACCATTCCAACATGTCCATTTATTAGCTGATGGTTCAGTCCACCATGTCCAATAGTTGGCTGATGGGTCAGTCCACCATGTCCATCTATTGGGTGATGGCTCAGTCCATCATGTACGTTACCGGTGGGCGAGTCCAATCCCCTATGTCCGTTATCGACTGGTGAGTTCAATCTACCATATCCATTAGTTGGTTGATGGGTCAGTCCACCATGTCCGTCTATTGGCTGATGGGTCAGTCCACCGTGTCCATAATTGGCTGGCGAGTCCAATCCGCCATGTCCAATTTATTGGCTGATGGGTCAGTTCATCATGTCCATTATCGGCTGGCGAGTCCAATCTGCCATGTCCGTTATTGGCTGGTGAGTCCAATCTACCATGTCCGTAATTGGCTAGCAAGTCCAATCCTCCATGTCCAATTTATTGGCTGATGGGTCAGTCCATCATGTCCATTACCGGCTTGCGAGTCCAATCCACCATGTCCGTTATCGGCTAGTGGGTCCATTCCACCATGTCCATAATTGGCTGGCGAGTCCAATCCGCCATGCCCAATTTATTAGCTGATGGGTCAGTTCATCATGTCCATTATTTGAATATGAAGGGCGTAGCCCGTGTCAGACTGAGTCAATTCCTTGACCCTGGTTGCACTCGGTGCATGGTGGTTGAATCTCGGCTCAGGCTGACCAGGTTATCCACAAGGGAAAATACAACATTTTAAATAATTATACGGACCTGGATATTTCGAACTTGCAGCTGCGACTAATGATCCTAATCTAAACGAGGACATAAAATTATACATAAGTATAATTTTAGTCAAGTAGAAATGCATACAACTAAATGACTAATATACATATATACATATCTATATATATATATATATATATATATATCACTATTAAATTTCAACAATATTAAATATTAAACTATTCATGTGACATAATCATTTAAATCTTATTTTACATTAATAATCTAGATCATAGTTAACACTTAACAAATAATAAAATAATTATGAACTTGTACACACACATTTAATTACTATTATTCGTATATTTTCCTTCGGTTATAATTTTTTATTGGCTACTATTACTTACAGCAATTTAATTAATTAAGTTGTTCACTTGAATTATTTAAAATAATTTGTATTATTTAAATTCATAAATATTATTAATACAATTATTTTAAATTATTTGACTTTGTAAAGTTTCAAACTTTATTTATTTTCATTATGTTATTTAGGTTCAACGCAACTGATTACTAGCCGACTATAATTTAATAACCCATTTTCTACATTACTAACTAGTTATTTAAAATGATCACTTTATTTTCCTAATATTAAATTTAATTTAATCACTTTTATTACGCCGATTAATTATCGACAGCTTATCATTACCGTATTTTTATTACTTATGTCCATGTCAACTTCATCTAATAATTAATTAGTTTAGTAACTTTACCCTATAACCCGTTAAAATAATTATTTTTACAGATTTATTTCGAGTTTGTATTATTTTTAACTCGAGTCGGTATCGAGTCAACCAGTATTTACAGAATTGCCACCAACCTTCTTCTTCTAATTCTTCTTCTTCTTCTTCTTCTTCTTCTTCTCCGGCATGCTCTGTTCCCAACTCCAGGCATCCTCCAGTTGCCGCCGCCACCGCTGACTAGCTCCGTCCATCGTCGCCGTCCAGCCCTGTCATGCCGTTGCAAAGTCGCCCAAGCCAACTCCGGCTCTCTTCCAACCACGGCGACGCCCGCATCACCCTCCTAGCGGCGCGCTCACTGTGGCGATTTCACACTCCGGCGAGCGTCACCGCCTCAACTGGGTGGTCACCTCGGCACCCTCGACCACCTACCTACCTTCCCCGGCCATATTGGGACCCGTCGCCACCCAGGACGGCCGGATTTCTTCCCCCACCGCTGCTGCCCCTGTTTTTCCTGCTGCTACTATTTTTTGGCCATTTACCACCCCAAGCCGGCATCCACACACCTGAGATCGACCCTACACTGATCGACGAAGAGAGTACGATCATCTCCCCACGTTAGAACGGCCGTCGCCACTGATTCCCGGCCAGGCTTGCTCATGCTTGCCCATCTCGCCGAAAGAGGGAACTCGTCGGCAAATTTTAGTTTAATCACTATTTAGTTTCTTTCTTATTGATTTTAAACTTTTAATCCTCACAATTATAAAGCTTATTATCCAATTAAAATATGCATGCAAGAAAATTAAGAAGAAGGAGATAGGAAGAATACCTAAGTAAGAAAGAAGACACGCCGGTAAGGAAGAGGAGAAGAGAATGTGAATGAAGGCTAGGGTGGAGGACGTCCATTATAAAATGAAATGACGGCTAGGGTTTGTGGAAATAAACAAACACCCGTATTTTATTCCTTTAACCGGGTAACCGGGTAAAGAATAAAATATCTAACCGGGTGGACTTAACCGGGTAGAGAATATAATATAATTAATATTAATTCTCTAACATTCGATCCTTCCCTACCTGAGTCGAATATATTAAAAAAAAATTTAAAATTTTTTAAAAAATTTTTTTCCACGGTCTTTACAATCTCCCCAACTTGGAAATATTTCATCTTTGAAATATCATAACAACAACAGAACAATTATGATTAACTTTATTTATTTCTTTGGGATCGGTTCATGCCGCTACAATTATAAAACTCCTATTCCACAAATAGGCTAGGGTATTTCCTTGCCATTTCTTGTTCAGTCTCCCATGTAGCTTCTTCTGACCCCTGATTTTTCCACAATACTTTTACCAAAGGAATTTCCTTGTTCCTGAGTGTCATTATTTCTCTTGCCAAGAAGCGGATCAGCTTTTCCTCGTAGGTTACATTTGATTATAGCTCTAAATCTTCAAAATTTGTAATGATATGATCCTCATCCCGTACATACTTCTTTAGCATTGACACATGGAAAACATTTTGTACTCCAGCTAGGCTTGGTGGCGATGCTAATTTATATGCACAATTCCCAACTCGATCCAAGATTGGAAACGGTCCTATGAATCTTGGCTTCAACTTTCCTAATATTTTAAATCTGATCACCCCCTTCGTTGAAGATGTCTTTAGGTATACAAACTCCCCAACTTGGAACTCTAGGTCCTTCCTCTCGAGTATCAACATAACTCTTTTGTCGATCCTAAGCTGCCTTAAGTCTTTGCTGAATGAGTTTCACCTTCAGTTGGCCCGACTATAACTGCTTTGGTAGACTCCAGCTAGCACGATGGAGATCTACATGGCCCACCATATAAGGCTTACAAATGGTGTCATCCCTATACTGGCATGGTAAGAGTTATTGTAGGTGAATTTAGCCAAGGCTAAGTGTTTCTCCCAGTCACCTCCCCAGTCAAGAATGCAACCTCTTAACAAATCTTCCAAAGTTTGAATAGTCCTCTCACTCTGCCCATCAATTTGGGGATGATATGCTGTACTCAACTTAATTTGATTTCCCATGGCTTTTGAAAAGCTTCTCAGAAATGTGAGGTGAATAGGGAATCACGGTCGGAGACTATCTCTCTTCATCCCAATCCACCAGTAGGTTCGCTTTAAATCCTGATACATTTTAGTAACTCCAGGGTGTATCGAGAACTTTGAGTGATGAGCCTCCTCCATGATATTCCGCCTCTGCATTATCCTTGGGTACACATAACCTTCCTCTAAATCTAATCACACTATTTGAATCAGCTACAATGTCAGGAATCTTGTCCAACATTTTATTTAGCTCCTTATTACCCATTTGTGCTAGCTTAACACAATCAACTAAATCATTGGAAACAACCAAATTTTCCAGTAAGCCTGTTAGTTGCTCCACCGGGTTGATAGCTCCCACTTTTGCTGACATGGCCCAAAGTCTAGCTAACTGCTGACTTTTGTCCACTTTGCACTTCTGACTCAACGTGTCGGCTACCACATTCGCTTTCCCTGGATGGTATAAGATTTGGAAGTCGTAGTCCTTCAAATATTCCATCCACCGCCTCTGTCAAAGGTTAAGGTCATTCTGGGTGAAGATATACTTCAAACCCTGGTGGTTAGTGAAAACTTCGAACTGGGCCCTATAAGTAGTGTCTCCAAATCTTCATGGCAAAAACCACTTCTGCCAGTTCTGAGTCATGGGTTGCATAATTTTGCTCATGAATCTTCAATTGACGAGAGGCAAAGGCCACCACCTTACCTTCTTGCATAAGGACGCATCTTAAACCCAACCAAGACGCATCACTGAAGACTACGAATCCTTCATTACCATTTGGCATTGTCAAGCCTGGTGCTTTAGAAATTGGTGTCACTCCGGGTTCTAGGTCAATGGCAAACACCACTGCCCGCTTAGGAGTTAACCCTGGAAGTTCGTCTAGGAATACACATATTCCCAAACTGAATCCTCCCCCTGAACCAAATTGGCGAACCCCAGTGCTTTCTTCTGGACAACGGGCTCTGGAAAATATTGTCCATTGAAAGCTGCCACAAATTCCACCCACGCGATGGAGGAAATCTCACGTCGATGGAAAGTGGTTTTCTCCATGGATTTCCACCAGTAAGATGCTTCCTCTTGAAGCATGCATGTTGCCAATCTCACTTGATGGCGGTGGGGCATAGACAGAGCTCTAAACACTTTTTCAGTAATGTCAATCCAGCTCTCCGCCTTCATTGGATCGATCCCTCCAATAAATATCTCAGCTCTATTCTTTCTAAATTTTTCTACAGTGTAGCGGTCACTATCATCACTTGCTGGCGGCACCACTTGTTGGACTACCAGTGGCAATGGGTTTGGGCGCTCCCCTTGTTCACCCGGGTCTACTAACCCTGCCCGCCCTTGGGGACTTCCCTGACCACCATCCGGGGTGATTCTAGGACCTGCTGCTGAGTTTGAGGCTCCATTCCCTGCTACCACTCCCGGTAAGTGCTGAACAATATTCTGAACCACAGAATTTGTATTTTTGGAAGCCTTGCGTCAGTCCCTGTATGGCCGTCAGGATCTGAGCCAATACATTCTTGGTGTTCGCAATTGGCGGAGTAGCTCTGGTTTGACTGTCTACGAGTGCCTGCCATCTGAAATGTCGAACCTTCATGGTTCATTAGTATGTTTTTTTTCAGTTATGACTTAGGTTTATTAGCGAATACATTTGTTAATTAATAACACACACAGTGGGAAAAGATAATAATTGGACTTTTCAACAAGGTACTTGAGTCATAAAATGTGAGCTAGTGGGAAACCGTCCTCTGATACCACCTGTAACGACCCGATCCACAGTACAACGTAATGGGCCTAAGTCATTTCTTTAATATGGTTAACCCAAGTTAAAGATCTATAGTCCATTCCCATTTATAAACAGGATCTTCTCCCAGTAGGTATTAGATGTAGAACTAAGTTGAGGTATCTCACAGATTGCATGTCATCTATGTAGTATCATGTTAGGATTCTGTGCATTCATCCATGCATGATGAGTCGTATCTTCATCTTAGGATGTTGAGATTAGATCCGCATGAGTTGGGTTTGGGTTAGCTGACCTAACCGGGACCTATAACATGATGGTTTGGTTCACGAGTGTGAACCGGATTTGGGGTGTTACACTTGATTACTTCATTGCTTGAGGCTCCTTCATTCTTTGTCAAAGCCAAAAAATTTGAGTTCCTCATATATCAGCATTCTTTCATAGAGTTCTTCAAATGCGTTGCATTGTACACTACTTCATAACCATGCGGTTGATCCAACATTCATTGCATATATCTTCACTAGTTCTTTGATCTTTGGAGTCTCCTTCATTTGAGATGACAAACTTATAAATCTCTTCATATATGTAGCAAGTTCTTCACTTGGCTCTCTCTGACATTGCCTTAAATGCTCAATCTTTATTGGGATCTCCATTGACTGAAACTGGGCTATGAATTGTTTGATGAGTTCTTCCCATGAGCTGATCGATCTAGGTGGATGGTTGTTGAACCATCTTAGTGCATTGCTGTTGAGAGATGATGGCAATTGTTGTAGTTTTAGATTTTTATTTGTTGAGATTGCTCCGCGTTCAATCTCAAAGATTGTGATGTGATCTTTAGGGTTGCCGTCTCCATCAAACGTTGTGATGGTTGGGCGTTTGTACTTTTCAGGCAAAACTTTCGTGTAAACTTCATCAGCCAATTTGGAGAGATGCTTTCCCACTTCACTCGATTCTTTATCTTTCTTTTCAATAAATGCAGTGATAAGTGGAGCTTGTGCATCCATTTAGGTTTTTGACTCTTCGTAGCAAAGGTTTGACATTAGCACTGCTGGCATGCTTGGCAATTTAGCTTGTGGCTGGCTTACCGGTAAAATCGTAATAGGAGCTAACGTTTGACTTGTTGGCATTGATGGTGGCACTGCTTGGATGGGCACCATGGTTGCGATTGACGGTAGAAACACCATGGAAGATGGTAGTTGGGAGCATGCAGAATCATATCCACTGGTACGAGTATGGTGGTTGCTAGTATGGTGGTTGTGGGAGCGAACTGTGTTTGCTCCTACTTGGTTGCTATAGCTAGTTGTGCTGCACCCAAATCTATTTGGGTGGTGAAGTTGATGTTGTAGATGCTTAGTGGATAGACTCAGTACCTGAAATCAAAGAAAGAAAAATTATTAATTTTCGTGAGGGATGTTGGCTTGATCCCTCAATGTTATGGTAGTTGTTTCTATAGCTGGGGGTGAAGTTGATACAATCAGATTTGCGGAGGTTGAAGACATCTGTCTGGCCTCCAGGGTTGGTCCATTGTTGGATAGTGCGTGTGTAAAACCCATGATTTGAGTCAGGGTTTTATATTCAGAACCGGTCGGTTCGACCGTTATTTTCGAGTCTAGTCAGATTTAGAACACGTGTACTGAGCTGACGCCAGTCGCGTGTATGAGCTATGAGGGTCATGCATACCCAAGTATATGATGATAACATCATGAACACAGCAGAACAGAATGAGTTATCAGAATATATGAGAGTATGCCAGTCATTTCTTTATTTTTATATATAATGGATCGCAGAATTAGTTTTAGGCCGTTTACCACATTAGGACGCGTTACCGGGCAGTTTGGGTGTGTCGTTAGTCATTAGAGCATATCATTATAATGTTGTGGTGTTTGATTGACTTTATGGGATTTTTCCCGATTTTTAGGATTTAATACGCCTTAGTTATTCTTGACTCGAGCCGGACACAGAGTCAAGTGATATTTACGATATTGCCACCCAGTTGTTTCTCACTTCCCCGACCTTTCTTCCTCCTTCCCCATCAAAACCCTAGCCGGCACCGCCACAGCCGTCCATGTCGGCCTGCCGCTGATTGCTGCCGCCAGGCCCACACCACAGTGTTGCCGTACCACCCCGACCAGCCTCGGCCACTGCCAAGCCGCCGTGACGTTGGAATCGCTGCGCCTAGCGCCGCGGCCACATTTTGGTCGCCACGATCAGGGGGTCGCCTCAGCACCATCGACCGCCCAGTGACCTTTCCCGACAAGAACGGAGGTCAGCGCCGCCCAGGCCGGCCGGATCAAGTCCCCCGTCTCTGCCGCCTCAGTTTTGTCATTTTCCGATGAGCCGCCACCTCTGCTGACCATGTTGACGCCATGGATGCGTCGAGCTCGCCGAGCCGGTTCCAAGGGTACCGAATACCCTTAATTTTCGGCCAGTAGACGCCGCCGGCGGTTGTTGCCGGAAAACCGCCAAAACCCGCCGGAAAACCAGATTTGCAGAAATTTGGCAGATCTTCCGTGGAGTTTATCTAGTTGTACCTGATCGACTTCGGATGCCACCAAGCGTCAGGTCGAGCTCCGAGACGCATGACGAAGCCCTAACCATCGCAAATCGCTGATGACGTGAGGTATAATTACCTTCGATTTAATTAGTTAAAATTGATGATGATTGTTAGCATAGCATGCTAAAATTGAACAATTGTCATGATAAATGTATGAGTATGAGTGTAGTGATGGTTTCATGATGAGATTAAATGTGAGTGAAGAGTAAGTGATCTAATGAGGTAGATCGGGTCGGAACATGTTAAGTGACCACGATGTAACTTAGAAAAGCATATAAAGAATCGGTATGAATAGGATGAGTTAGAATTACTTTCATATTTATGATTATTTTATTGTTGATGGATGTTGTTTCATTATGTGAGTGTGATGTTCATTGCGTTTGATGCATCATTTAGTTAGCGGGCGTTAGTATTTAGTTTTGATGTGTAGGTACGGAGTAGGAGCTCGCCGCCTAGGTGTGATGCACGCTTGGAGCTTCTACCAGGTCCGTTTAGAACTCGTCTCTGTTTTACGCTCTTTTTCTATTGTATGTTTGTTTTATTATTTGCAGGAACGGGTTAAGTGGCGCTTTGTGGATCCACTCTAAGCTCAGGCCATCTAGCCGAATAGATTTCTGAATTTAATAACCCCTCGGGGATGATTTCGAAAACAAGATCCACCACAAGTTGCCTTTTGGGCCTATTATAGTAAATCCCTACCTAGCCCTATACATATGTAGTTTTCGCATTTTTAGTGAGACGAGAGATGGAGAAAACCGACTGCACGTACCATGGGCGGATGCGAAGTAACAGTCAAAGCGGGCTCTGGATTAGTGCAAGTGGGCTGTTCCATTCCTGAGGGATCCTGACAACCTCCGCGTTTGAGTTCCTCACACACCGGAGAATGTGGAGGTTTACGGGTACTGTTTAGTACAGCGCATGTGTCCGGACTAGTGGTTCAAAGGGTGCTAAAGGCGACTGCACTGAGAGTACTCGGCCTTCGTGCTCAAGGCCAGGAGAGATATGGAGGTAAGGAGAGGGCGTAGGACTTGAGACCGAGAAAATAAAGTAAGAAAATTGTTGAGAGCGGCACCAACAGCAAATTCAGATCAGCAAGTTCGGGATGCTTCTGGGTTTGCAACCCAGTGGCTCCTTAGTCTTAACCCTTCAAAGTGTTCACGTGGAATATATGATGTTTTCTTTTATATGAGAGTCGGCTCTCATAGCCGCCTTCGTTATGGCTGCTTATATTCTCGGACCATTAACAGTTGTTACTGACGTGTTTTTATACTATAAGGGTAGGTAATAATCATGAGTTGGAAAAGCCAGCTTGAATGGAGGAGCACTATTGTCGCTTGCACACATGTCGATCAGATTGAGTGATTATATTGTTGTTTATGATGCTATTATTATATAGTGAATGGTATGATCAACTCTACTTGAAGATATGATGATGTGACATAATTAAATGTTAAGACATGATAGAATGTGACTCATGGACCGAGTGCTTGCGAGGGAAGACGTTGGTGAGTTGAGACCCCACTTCTAGGATGTGAGTTTAGTAGTAATGGTTAGATTGTGTGTGAATGAAATTGTTGATATATGCATATATACTTATATGTACTATTTTGACAGAGAATTCCACTTTTGGAGAGACTTCGTCCATTGAATTTTTGAATTTTTATTAATTTGATCCTAATCGTATTGTTGTATGAATTACCTTTCACGTCATCCATGTAGTATCATGTGTAGAATTTTGAGCATTTATCCATGCATGACAAGTTGTATCTTCATCTTAAGACGCCAGAGATTAGATCCGCACGAGGTTGGGTTCGGGTTAGCCAACCTAACCGGGGCCTGTAACATGCCAGTTCGGTTCACGAGTGTGGACCGGATTTGGAGTGTTACATAATTGGTATGAGCCACTCTCGGTTGATTCCGATGAAAGATATATTTATAGGTGATGTGTGTGCAAAGACGGCTCCAAGTCCACTGACGGTATGTTTGTCTATTTTCTTTACATGCAGATTTTTCTTCATAGTTGTTTGGATAACAGTGTATTGAGGGCTTTATCAGAAGTCTGGTGAAATTGGCCTTAGTTAGTTGTAAAGACCGTGGGAAAATTTTTTTTTTAATTTTAAAAAATTTTTTTTAATATATTCGACTCGGGCAAGGAAGGATCAAACATTAGAGAATTAATATTAACTATATTATATTCTCTACCCGGTTAAGTCTACCCGGTTAAATATTTTATTCTTTACTCAGTTACCCGGTTAACGAAATAAAATACGGGTGTTGGTTTGTTTCCACAAACCCTAGCCGTCATTTCATTTTATAAAGGACGTCCTCCACCCTAGCCTTCATTTGCATTCTCTTCTCCTCTTCCTTGCCCGCGTTGTCTTCTTCCTTACTTAGGTATTCTTCCTATCTCCTTCTTCTTAATTTTCTTGCATGCTATATTTTAATTGGATATTAAGCTTTATAATTGTGAGGATTAAAAGTTTAAAATCAATAAGAAAGAAACTAAACAGAGATTAAACTAAAATTTGCCGACGAGGTCCCTCTTTCGGCGAGATGGGAAAGCACAGGCAAGCCTCGCAGGGAATCAGTGGCGACGACCATTCTAAGCGTACCATTCTAACGTCAGGAGATGATCCTACTCTCTTCGTCGTATCAGTGTAGGGTCGATCTCAGGTGTGTGGATGCCGGCCTGGGGTGGTAAATGGCCAAAAAATAGTAGCAGTGGCAAAAACATGGGCGACGGCGGTGGGGGAAGAAATCCGGCCGTCCTGGGTGGCGACGGGTCCCAATATGGCCAGGGAAGGTAGATAGATGGTCGAGGGTGATGAGGCGACCACCCAACAGAGGCGAGCGACGCTCGCTGGTGGTGGAATCGCCGCAGCGAGCGTGCCGCTAGGAGGGCGATGCGGGCATCGCTGAGGCTGGAAGACGTCAGAGTTGGCTGGGGTGACACCGCAACGGCATGGCAGGGCTGGACGATCGGCGGCGGCTGGAGGATGCCTGGAGTCAGGAACAGAGCATGCCGGAGAAGAAGAAGAAGAAGAAGAAGAAGAAGAAGAAGAAGAAGGCGGTGGCAATTCTGTAAATACTGGTTGGACCTCGATACCGACTCAGAGTTTAAAATAATACAAACTCTGAAATAAATCTTCAAAATAATTATTTTAATAGGTTATAGGGTAAAGTTACTAAAATAATTAATTATTAGACGAAGTCAACATGGACATAAGTAATAAAAATACGGTAATGATAAACTGTCGATAATTAACTGGCGTAATAAAAGCGATTAAATTAAATCGGATAGTTATAAGTGATTAATAAATTATGATTTTACCTTTACCATATTAAATTTAATATTAGGAAAATAAAGTGATTATTTTAGTAACAAGTCAGTAATGTAGAAAATGGGTTATTAAATTATAGTTTGTAGCAATCACTCGCTGCCGAACCTAAATAACATAATATAAATAAATAAATTTTGAAACTTTATAGAGTCAAATAATTTAAAATAATTGTATTAATAATATTTATGAATTAAAATAATACAAATTATTTTAAATAATTCAAGGAACAACTTAATTAATTAAATTGCTATAAGTAATAGTAGCGATTAAAAAATTATAACTGAATGAAAATATACGAATAATAGTAATTAAATATGTGTGTATAAGTTGATAATTATTTTATTATTTGTTAAGTGTTAACTATGATCTAGATTATTAATGTAAAATAGGACTTAAATGATTATGTCACATGAATAGTTTAATATTTAATATTGTTGAAATTTAATAGTGATATATATATATATATTATATATATATATATATATATATTAGTCATTTAGTTGTATGCATTTATACTCGAATAAAATTATACATAGTATAATTTTATGTCCTGTTCAGATTAGGATCATTGGTCGCAGCTGCAAGTTCTGAAATATCCGATCCGCATAATTATTTAAAATGTTGTATTTTCCCTTGTGGATAACTCTGGTCAGCCCGAGCCCAAATCAACCACCATGCACCGAGTGCAACCGGGGTCAAGGAATTGGACTCAGTCTAACACGGGCTATGCCCTTGATAATCAAATAATGGACATTATGGATTGACCCATTACCACAACTGGACATGGCGGATTGACCCGGCAGCCACTTATGGACATGGTGATTGGACCAACCAGCTGACAACAGACATGGCGGATTGACCGCCAACCAGTGACGGACATGATGGACTGACCCATCAACCAATAAATTGACATGGCGCGCATTGACCCGCCACCTCAATTACTGACATGAGGATTGGACCCACCAGCTGATAACGACATGGCGGATCAGACTCACCAGCCGGTAATGGACATGATGGATTGACCTAATCAGCCAATAAATTGGACATGGCATGATTGGACTCGCCAGCTAATTATGGATATGTGGATCGGACTCACCAGCGATAACCGGACATGGCAGATTGACCGCCAGCCAGTAATTGACATGATGGACTGACCCATAAGCCAATCAATCGGACATGGCAGATTGGACTCGCCAGCCACTACGACATGGTGGATGGACTCACCAGCCAATAACGGACATGGCGGATTGGACTCGCCAGCTGGTAATGGACATGATGGATGAACCTATCAGCCTAATAATTGACATGGCGGACGGACCGCCACCAATCATGGACACGGGGGACCGACCCATCGCCAATAGATGGACATGGTGGACCAACCCATCAGCCAACTAATGGATATGTGGATTGGACTCACCAGCTTGACAACTCCGACAT
>JAURVB010002001.1:0-18413 GCA_033002965.1 Piper betle
GTTTCTTCTAGATCATTGTCTATCCCACTACCTCCCCTTCTGTTTTGATCATGACCAGCACCCCTACCATTGTTGGATGAGTTGATAACAGGATGATCATGGGTTGAACTAGAGATGGCATCCTGGTCTTGATCTTCTTCATGCCTGCCTTTCGGAACCCCCACATATTTTAGCGCTCTAAGCATACGAATCTGCCAAACATTTCTAGGAATTTGATTTATCCCATAAACTATTATCACAAAATTTTGCTTATCACAAAATAAATTTATTGATAATTTATCCAAAAGAAGGTAAACTTGTAAGTGAGCTCAATAAAATCATTTATTGCAGGATAATTTAAAGGAGCATATCACATACCTTCTGAAGTTTCATATAATGGTCTTTAATGTACTCTGCAGTATCAATAGCTGTTTCTCCCTTGTTGTTCATAATCCCTTTGTCCACTCCATGACGGCTGCAAATAAGATATAGAAGGGGAATGTTAATCTTCTTGACGGCCAAATGCATTGGAGAATCCCCATTATCATCCCTCTCATTTAGAAGAAACCTGAGCTCAGACTGTCGGAGTATAAATGCAACCACACCTTGTCTTTCATTCTCTACTGCCATATGGAGGATATTCCTTCCCCTGCCATCCAAGAAATTGGCCGAGTCCGGGCATTTTAGAAATATCTCTCGAACCATGTCTTCACGACCATGAATTGCAGCCAAGTGAATGGGTAATCTCTTCCTACTGTCCACTGCATAAGCAGCCGACCTGTCCTTTCTCAATAAAAGCTTAACTGCCTCTAAACTTCCGCAAGTTGTTGCATAATGAATAGAATTTTGCCCTTTGTCATCCTTTACCCTGGCAAGTCCTTTGTCATCATTTACTCCGGCAAATTCGTGGTCTACGAGTATCTCTGCAACATCATTTACTCCGGCAAATCCTTTGTCATCATTTACTCCTGCAAGTTCTTGGTCTAGGATTATCTCTGCATCATCATTTACTGCAGCAAGTTCTTGGTCTAAGAGTATCTCTGCAACATCATTTACTCCAGCAAGTCCTTTGTCATCATTTACTCCTGCAAGTTCTTGGTCTAGGATTATCTCTGCATCATCATTTACTGCAGCAAGTTCTTGGTCTAGGAGTATCTCTACAACATCATTTACTCCGGCAAGTCCTTTGTCATCATTTACTACTGCAAGTTCTTGGTCTAGGATTATCTCTGCATCATCATTTACTGCAGCAAGTTCTTGGTCTAGGAGTATCTCTGCAACATCATTTACTCGGGCAAGTCCTTTGTCACCATTTACTCCTGCAAGTTCTTGGTCTAAGAGTATCTCTGCATCATCATTTACTGCAGCAAGTTCTTGGTCTAGGAGTATCTCTGCAACATCATTTACTCCGGCAAGTCCTTTGTCATCGTTTACTCCTGAAAGTTCTTGGTCTACGAGTATCTCTGCAACATCATTTACTCCAGAAAGTTCTTGGTCTAGGAGTATCTCTGAAACATCTATCACCCCAAAGGTGCTAAGTTTATACATGTGATATATGAAAAAATTAATATTAATTCAAGCCCACACTTGTACATCAGCAAAAAAATTATGAGCAGTTACACAAGAACTGTTAAAAGATAAGAGCAACTTTTACAAATTTAAAATTAAAATAAAATAAAAACATTTGGTCTAAATAGATGGCCAAATGCAACTTTTAATGATATTTTTATTAATTAGATTGATACTAAGCAATCTCATTATATACAACATAAGTGATTTCTTTTAGGTTGTATGTTGAACGGTGAAAGGTTTTTCAGTTTATAAGGTATCTAATCTTGTGTGATCATTTTTTATTCGAATAAATGCCCACAAATTATAAACAAATAAAATTATATCTTATAAAAAGTCATAAGAATTTAGATGATTATACTTGCGGCTGAGAAAGGTTTGCCTAATCGACTAACCCAAAGCCCATTTCAGAAGTTTGGTTCCATGTTACTTCAGTTTGGTTGTACTTTTGGTTGAAACCAAAAGCCAACCAAACTTTGTTTGGTTGGGTCGGTCAATTTTTTGGTTGACCGGATAAAACTTAATAAGCCAATCAATAAAAAGGACTATATGTACCTCCACATTTCTTCTTTCTTTTAAATCATGACTATATGTACCTCTAGTGATTATAATAGATACTAAGGGTTTATACAATTGTCATTTTGGTTATATCCATTTAAAATGACGTCTTAAAGATGGATGTTTGATACATTATTAATTGTATTTGTACATATATTATACAATGTCCCAAACTAGAACCTTATCTATATAATTTTTCATGATAATTGTGTAATTGGCTCTTGAGTGTGTGCTGACATAGTATTTCAAAAATAAGATTAAAGAATAACCGGATCAAACACTAAAGAAGGAACAGTTAATGATTGGGAGCACCATTTATCATTTCGTTAGTTTAGTTGGAGTTCGGTTAAAATCAAGGGAAAACGAATTAGTTTGGTTTGGTAAGCTTGGTTATTAATTGTAATTTGGTTTATGCTCGATTAACCAAACTAACTCACTTCAATTAATTTGGTTTATGCTCGATGAAAGGTTTTTCAATTTATAAGGTATCTAATCTTGTGTGATCATTTTTTATTCGAATAAATGCCCACAAATTATAAACAAATAAAATTATATCTCATAAAAAGACATAAGAATTTAGATGATTATACGTGCGGCTGAGAAAGGTTTGCCCAATCGACTAACCCAACCTACAAAGCCTATTTTAGAAGTTTGGTTCATGTTACTTTGGTTTGGTTGTAGTTTGGTTGAAACCAAAAGCCAACCAAACTTAGTTTGGTTGGTTGGGTCGATTTTCTGGTTGACCGGATAAAACTTAATAAGACAATCAATAGAAAGGACTATATGTACCTCCACTTTCCTTCGTTCTTTTAAACCATGACTATATGTCTCTATAATAATAGATACTAAGGGTTTATACAATCGTCATTTTGGTTATATCCATTTAAAATGACATCTATGTAGCTTAAAGATGGATGTTTGATACACTATTAATTGTATTTGTACATATATTGTCCCAAATTAGAACCTTATCTATATAATTTTTCGTGATAAGTGTGTTATTGGCTCTTGAGTGTGTGCTAATGTAGTATTTCAAAAATAAGATTGAAGAATAATCAGATCAAACACTAAAGAGGGAACGGTTAATGATTGGGAGCACCATTTATCATTTCGTTAGTTTGGTTGGAGTTCGGTTAAAATCAAGGTAAACCGAATTAGTTTGGTTTGGTAAGCTTGGTTATTAATTGTAATTTGGTTTATGCTCGATTAACCAA
Source organism: Piper betle (assembly GCA_033002965.1). Taxonomy (NCBI): domain Eukaryota; kingdom Viridiplantae; phylum Streptophyta; class Magnoliopsida; order Piperales; family Piperaceae; genus Piper; species Piper betle. The sequence goes on from JAURVB010002001.1 coordinate 3,321, forward strand.
ACTAACTCACTTCAATTAATTAGGTAGGTGGTTGGGTTCAACTTTAATTTCATCAACCAAATGATGAGCCCTAATTATGTGTATGTATATAACAACCTAAATAGGTAGGCCAATCCCAAGACGGTTATTTTACTACTTAATAATGAATGGGCTTAGTGCAAGCTGATAAACTTTAGTGATTCCTTCAAAATGGTTAACCAAGTTAAAGAAAGAATAAAAATATGCTGAAAGGTCTTACGACCAACTTGGCTGTAAGACCTAATCAGCAAGTAAATATCTATGGGTAATAGTACCCATTTATTATTAAAATTTGAAAGCTGCCACCATGAGTATTTAATGAGGGGTAATTTTTTTAAAGCTGATTGGGTCTTAAAGCTAATTTGGCTATAAGACCTTACAATTGATTTTTACTGTTAAAGAAATATAGGCACATCATCATTAATATATTAGATCTTATCCGAATAAATATTTAATGCAAGACTAATTTAAATGATATAACAATATGTTATATATATATATATATTAATATCATATATACTAACCATTTTAAATATTTCCTCTCAAGTAGCAATAATAAGAAAAAGCTATACTCTTTCAAATAAACTTAGAATGCCTCATTACTATGAACTTATTTAGGTGGTTCAATATCTTTATAATCTTGTATGCAGGTGCCATAAATTTATTTGCAGGATCTCACCATGTGTTTGATAGATTAATATCATATGTACTAAACATTTTAATATATACTCTCAAGTAGCAATAACAAAAATATATATACTATTTCAAATAAACTTTGAGTGCCTCATTACAATGAACTTGTTTAGGTGTTCAATATCTTGATTAAATTCTATATAGGTGCTATGAATTTATTTGCAAGTTCTCACAATGTGTTTGATATGTTAATATCGTATATACTAACCATTCCAATATTATATACTTTCAGGTAGCAATAAAAAAAATATACTCTTTCAAATAAATTTGAAATGCCTTAGTATTACGAACTCATAAAAGTGTGTGCTAAATATGTTGATAACCATCCATGCGGGTAAAGATTTTAAAAACATTTGGACAGAAAATTGTAATTGAAGTAGTTCTATAATGTTATTTTGGTGGTTTATATGAAGCATGATTCAATGGCGTTCTTTTCTAATGATTTGAGTTGGTTTGGATGGAATTGTTCATAAAGTGAGAAACCAAACTCGTGTGACATTTTCCTTTAAAGTGAGTTGGTAACCAGATTTGTTGCCCCTGCCAGATTGCCACTTACCAAGTCTGATGCCTCTAGTCATGGGTAGCAAGATGTAGCTATATCATGGGCCAAAGAGGACGAGGGTGGTCCAATCTGACTATCGCTTGAGTCAAACTTACTCTTTTCTTTTTTTAAAAAAAAAGGTTGGTTTAGGTTAGTTTTTCACATTAAAATTGACTCCCACCTAAATTTAGTTAAAAAGTGTAGGTGTAATTTAAATATTATGAGAAAAATAGGATTAAACTGTAGAATTCAAATAAATTACTGATGAATTACGTTATCATTTAATCACAATTTTCTCTTTTTTATTACAATTAAACTTAGCAAGTGCCAAATGATCATTTTTAAAAAAATTTGAGTATAGGGAAGAGCATGTTGAAAGAAAAAGGCTTTTTTTTTTTGATGAAAAGTTCGAAAGAGGAAGTTGTTATTTTCAAATTCTAATGAAAAGAGCTGCCACAAAAGGAATTCATGTAGCTTCTCAAATCTCACCTAGATTGCTGGTGCTCACAGCTGCGTGCAGAAGAGTCCTCCCACCAGGGCCGGTCTTCCAATAGGCAGCCGGATCTTTTTCCAGCATCGTCCTCACGCCCTGTACAAAACCCATCTCCACTGCAATGTAAAGTGGCGACCGCCCCTCGTCGTTGGCCGCGGATATCATCTCCTTCCCCTTGTCTGCAATCCTTTCCACCACCTCCAGGCTCCTGCTCCTCACAGCCTCGTGCAAGGCCGCGTTCCCACCCCTGCTGCGCATCTGCACCAGCCTCTTCGTCTCCTCCTCGCCTGCGATGTGGGCCCGGTCAAGAAGCACCTTGACGACGTCGAGGTGCCCAGCTTTGGCTGCAATATGAAGGAGCGATTCGGACTTGGCGTTGGTGTGATGAAGCAGAGCGGAGCAGTCTTGGCGGCCCAATATCCGGTTCAATGGGGTGGAATAATTATACTGGGCGGCGAGGAGGAGGGCGTCGCCGGCGGCACGGAGGTCGGGACCATGTTCTGGGTCAACGTCGTCGTGGGGAAGCCCCCGCTCAATCCTGCTGGCTATTTCCTTCAAAAGCAGATCCCGATCAGGGCTGGCGGCGCTTTGCTTCACCAATTCCAACAATTGACTCGACAAAGAAGCAGTAAGAGATAAAATGATCGCTTCAGCCATCCCGCTACTTTTAATCCACCTTTAAAATAAACAAAATTAGTTCAGAAAGATGGTTGGAGGATATCTACATAATTTAGGTATAGGAACTGATGAACTGTTTGTTGCACTTAATCAGTGTTGTTTGATGGAAAAATTGTCAATTGTTATGAAAGAAACAGAGATCCTCCTAAATGACTTTCTGGACTTCAAGACAATGGCTTTCGTCCTTGAGATAGGAACACGTTTATGGGCAAAATTTGTTGCTGCACAAGCACATGCACCCATATCCACAAGTTTAAATATCCACTTGTCGGGGCACAAGACAATGTCTGAACCTGTTGAGAATATCTCTGATTTAACTGTTTCGTTTCTGATTGTTGTTCTTTAAATCTGACATCTAAAGAAAATAAAATAACTGCTTTTTCTTCCCCTGATAACAGTGGTGTAACTATCAGAAATAAAATGAATTGATATTACTGCAATTCCTCTTTCCATAATCCCCCAATACCCAATAATTGAAATTGTTCAATTCTTCCATCTATTGGTTGTTTTTTATCTTCTAGATTATTCCCAATTGTCAAGTGCTTTGAGTCTCTACAATCTCATGTGCATTGTGGTAGGACCTCTCTTCCTCCTGCTGATAGATGTGGCCAGTTTTGAACTACCAATTTGGTTTTCATATGTTGTGCTTATTTATAAACTTTGTGGAAAAGTAATTGTTTACTGTGATTGAACATGGGAAACCAGAATTTAAGAGTTTCAACCTTGATTTATACGAGAAGAATGATGATTATATGATGTTCTCGGCAGTGACAACTCTCTTTAAGGATGCTGCATCTGTTGCTTATGCCCAGGTTTTGCTGCCCATCATAATTGGGGCCTCGGCCTTTATGTGGCTAGATCCTTCCATGAAAAAGGCATGTTTGGTGTCCTCACTTGGGTATCCTACCTATGTTGCAGCAGAGAGTGATTATGGTTAGGGTTGCCACCGGGCCAGGTTTGTTCCAGGTTTTGTAAGACCCAATATCAAAGACCTGGACGTGAAATTTGCATATAAGTATTTTCTTTTGATTTAAACCTGAACCCAACTCGAATCCGATTTAAAAAACCTAGACTCAAACTGAACCCTTACCAATCATAAATATATAATATACATTTATATAAAAACATACAAAATTTATATATTTTATGATAATTTTTCTTTTTATAATAAAATATAACATATTCTAAAAGATATTTCATATATATACTATAACATATATAACAGCACAAAAAGAAAAGTGGTTAATAAATAAACTTCTGATCAAGTGTGTTCAAAAGGTAGAGATTGATTCATGATATAGGAGAAAGTGTACACATGGTCAATTATGGAAAGAGCAAGAAAGGAAGTCGGACATATCAAGGGAAAAGCAAAAAACCTATTTATTTTAATTACAATAGAAAATCTAATCGTTTCTTACATAAAAAGAATAGACATATAAGGAAGGATTGTCCTAAACGTAAGGCTTGGTATATTTTATTGTCCATCGAATGTCACTAGATTTGTTGTAAAACCCTGAAAAAATAATTAGGTTATTTTATTTAAGGTTTGTATAATTTTGGAACAAATTTTAAATATTATTTAATTAAATTAATTCTTAAAAATATAATATCATAAATTATCAATTATAACCTTTAGAGTATGAGTACAATGGTATTTATGGATGATTTTAAATAAGTTTTATTTATTAAATTTTTGGGATTGGGAGTTGTGAGTGCAATTTGACACTCATTCGCTTTAACTCAATAGTCAGTTTTTTGACTTTTCGTTATCACACAAATGGTTGGTGTTTAATATAGTTATGTGTGATTACGTTCTTTTCTATAAAATTTAATGTAGTGACTTCTTGAATTCCACACATATTCTTCTATATAAAGGAGAATTCTGTTGATGTTAAATGAAACATCAACTTGATAGTTTGTGAGCATATTTGGCTCACAAAGGGAAGGCTTTAGAGAAGTTTCATTCATATTAGGATCGTATGTCATAGTTGTGGTGCCTCATCACAATTCTAGGTTCATATAATTACTCAAAATGTTATATATTCCTATTTGGGAGTCTTGGTCAGCCTGAGCCCACATTCGACCACCATGCGCTGAGCGCAACCGGGGTCAAAGAATTGACTCAGTCCGACACGGGGCAGCACCCTTAAAATTCTTGAAAGATTAAATACCTGCCCCCATGCCGAAAGGGGTGACAGGGCGCAGTGGCGCAAGACGACTCATTATGCACTTGTGATACCGAGAGGGTGAGTCAATGGCAAATATTGGTAACTACAGGCCGATGGGCCACGTAGCGTGTGTGCGCATACATGGGATTGTAGCTGGATGGGCGGCCACCCTCCCGGCATAATAAGAGCTTGGCATAGGCTCATAATCACTAAAAGACTCAAATTAATGATGTTGTGGAATATATTAACTTGTTTCTTGTAATTATATGACTTAGTATTTTTATCACTAACGCGGAATTGCCTCTGCAGGTGTGAGCATGGAAGGATGGGTAGAGTCGGGACAGCTAGAGGACTCTGTTATTGGACTTTTGATTTTTCTTATTTGTTATTATACTTCTAGATTGTTTGCATGGCAGTGGGATTTCGGTTCGGTTCATGGGGCTTAGATTATTCCGAGCATTTGTTATATTAAATTTTATGTCATGGGTTTATTTAAAATATTGAAAATTAATAGAAAATTAATTTATGAGACACTTAGTTTCATATAGTAACACTTGGCTCGTGGCTCAGAATAGGCGGGTCGTTACAGGTGGTATCAGAGCTGTGTTTCCCACGGAACCATGCAAATCAATCCTTACCTTGTTGAAAGTCTAAGAGTCCCACTGGCGCAAGGGAAAATTTTCTGTTTGATATAAACATTCATCATTCTTTTATCAGAATTAATTTTCATTGTTTTAGATAGTAAGTAAATTATGTGTGTGCCACTTATGTGTCATGCTAAGTGCACGTGACACTTAAACCAATGAGCGTATATGAGACGCCTTTACAATCAGAGGTGTTATCTAGGTAGTATAGGTGGTATGGGACACCTGTGCGATATGAGATGATCAGTGTCATGAGACAGTGTGCCCCACTTTAGCTATGCATATGAGTGGCAATGTTTAAATCAAGGAAAAAATTATAAATCTTGATTTTTATAAAATGAATTTTTTAAAGAAAATGTGAAGATATTTAAAGTAACTTCTATAGAGCTAGATATAAGTATACCAACGCATAATGGAAGAAATACCAAAGATAGGATAATAAAGAAGTTAGATAAATGAGTAATTTTCTTTTATAACCCTATTATATTTTTTAGGACAAAAATTCCCAAGTTGGGGAGATTGTAAAACCTCAATTTTTTCTCGTTATGACCCTATTATATTTTTGAGGACGAAAATTCCCAAGCTGGGGAGATTGTAAAACCCCGATAAAATAATTAGTTTATTTTATTTAGGGTTTTGTAAATTTTGGAATAAATCTTAAATATTATTTAATTGAACTAATTCTTAAGAATCAATATCATAAATTATCAATTATAACCTTTAGAGTACAAGTACAATGGTATTTATAGATAATTTTAAATAAGTTTTATTTATTAAATTTTTGGGATTGGGAGTCGTGAGTGCAATTTGACACACGTTTGCTTTAACTCAATAGTCAGTTCTTTTTACTTTTCGTTATCACACAAATGGTTGGTGTTTAATATATTTATGTGTGATTACGTTCTTTTTTATAAAATTTAATGTAATGACTTCTTGAATTTCTCACATATTCTTCTATATAAAAGAAAATTTTGTTGATGTTAAATAAAACATCATCTTGATAGTTTGTGATTCGTATAATTAGTCCTGAAATGTTATATATTCCTATTTGGGAGCCTTGGTTGGCCTAAGCCCACATTCGATCACCATGGGCCAAGTGCAACCAGGGTCAAAGAATTGACTCAGTTCGACACGATGCGCACTCTTAAATTTCTTAAAAGATTAAATACTTACCTCCATGTCGAAAGGGGTAACAGGGCGCAATGGCGTAAGACCTCATTATGCACTTGTGATACTGAGAGGGTGAGTCAATGGCAAATATCGGTAACTACAGGCCGTGGGCCACGTAGCGTGTGTTCGCATACATAGGATTGTAGTTAGATGGGCGGCCACCCTCCAAGCATAATAAGAGCTCAGCATAGGCTCATAATCACTAAAAGATTCAAATTCAGATATTATGGAATATATTAACTTGTTTCTTGTAATTATATGACTTAGTGTTTTTATCACTAACGCAAAATTGCCTCCGCATGTGTGAGCATGGAAGGATGGGTAAAGTCGGGACAACTAGAGGACTCTATGATTAGACTTTTGATTTTCCTTATTTGTTATTATACTTCTAGATTGTTTGCATGATAGTGGGATTTCGGTTCGGTTCATGAGGCTTAGATTATTCCGAGCATTTATTATATTAAATTTTATGTCGTGGGTTTATTTAAAATCTTAAAAATTAATTTATGAGACATCTTAGTTTCATATAGTAACACTTGGCTCGTAGACTCAGAACGGGTGGGTCGTTACATTTGTGGAATCAATAAATGCAAAAAGTTTTTTAAGAATGATGTAATTAGTAGGAGTGATCAATATTGAAACTAAGTTTTGGATGATGATCATGCTTACAGTACGCTTAGATTGGGAAATAGACTACTTATAGTTAGTGACATACATCCTAATTGAGTGAATGTTGAACAAGTAACTAATGAAAAGTTACGTCAAGCTGGAGATACTCTAGTAGAACAAGTTGCTAATGAGAAAAATCAACAACTTGAAGTTATTAACCAACCGGTTGACCAACTACCTCCACAAGAGAATGTTGATCAACCATTAAGGAGATCAACTAAGGTAAGAAAACCAGCAATATCTAGTGATTTTGTTGTTTACATGTAAGAAAATAACTATAATATTGGAGAAGAAAATGACCCTGAAACGTTTTCACAAGCAATAGATAATAAAAATTCAAAATTATAGTACGAAGCCACGAAAGATGATATATATTTTATGATTGACAAACCAAGTTTGGGATCTTGTCAAGTTGTCTAATGGGGTGAAGGCCATTAATTGTAAATAGATCTTCAAAACCAAGAAAGATTCACTAGGCAACATTGAACGATAGAAGCCAAGACACGTGGCTAAAGGATTCATACAAAAAGAATGAATTAATTATCAAGAGACTTTTTCTCCTGTTTTAAAAAAGACTCCTTCCATCTCATCATGACACTAGTAGCGCATTTTAATTTTGAATTACATCATATAAATATGAAAACAACTTTCTTCAATAGAGGTCTAGAGGAAGAGGTTTAGATGAAACAACCTAAGGGGTTTTCTTAAATTGATGGTGAGCATCTTAGTTGTGAGCTTAAGAAATCAATATATAGACTCAAACAAACTTCCCGTTATTAGTTTTTTAAATTCCATAATGTAATCTCTTTATTTTATTTTGTTGAAAACATTAAGGATCAATATATATACCACAAGGTTAGTGAGAGTAAGATTATTTTTCTTGTCTTATATGTCGATGATATATTACTTGTAATTAATGATATAGGATTGTTACATGAAGGAAAAAATTTCTCTCCAAACATTTTGATATGAATAATATGGGTGAAGCGTCTTATGTCATTTGTATTAAGATTCATAGAGATAGATCTCAAGGTATCTTGAGTTTATTTCAGAAGGCCTATATCAATAAGGTTATCGAGAGATTTAAAATGAGTAATTGTACATCTTCAGTAGCTCCTATAGTGAAAGGGGATGGTTTTAATTTGGATCAATGTTAGAAAAATGATCTTGAAAGGGAACAAATGAAAAATATTTTATATGTTTCTGCTGTTAAAAGCCTTATGTATGTGTAAGTCTGTACAAGTAAGACATTGCATTTGCTATTAGAATGTTAAAGAGATATCAAAGTAATCATGGTATTGAGCATTGAAGAGCTATAAAGAAAATTATGAGGTGCTCTTCAAGGAACCAAAGATTACATTCTTATATATAAGAGATCTTTTAATTTAAAGGTCATTTGATACTCGGATTTAGATTATGATGGCTGCACTAATTCTCCTAAATTCACATCTGGATACATTTTCATGGAGAAGTGCAAAGCAAACTTTAGTTACCACTTCTACTATAGAAGCTGAATTTGTTACGCGTTTTAAGGCTGCATCTTAGGTTGTTTGGATGAAAAGTTTCATATTTGGGCTTTGAGTTGTTGAATCTATCTCAAGGCCATTGAAAATATATTATAATAATTCAACTATTGTGTTCTTTGTTAAAAATAATAAGCGTGTAAGTTGAAGTAAATATATCGATATTAAGTATTTAGCTGTTAAAGAATGCATTAAAGCAAATGAAATACTGCATCGATCACATTAGCACTGAATTGATGATTGCATATATTTTGACAAAAGGAATGCCACCAAAGATGTTCAATGATCATTTAGCCCATATAGGACTTGTTGAATTTAAATCTTGATATGTGATACTAACTATATAGCATATTATTTGTTGAAGCTCTACTATTTGTTTGTCTTCTCATTATAAGTTTACACATTATATTTGGGAACGACAAAATTGTTGTACATTTATTTAATATATATGTGTTTGGACTCGAATAAACATTGTAAGTTTATTCATTATGTAATGACCCGCCATTTTTCACGATATTGTGGGCCTTGTTGGGCAGGTGTTACTCAAAATTTAACAAAACCAACCCTATAACAACCAGTCCTAACCGGACCGGGTGTTACTTAAAAATTTACATGAATAATATGAAAATAAATAAGTCTAACATTTCTAACTCAAAAAAAAAAAACTTATTTTCAAATGACAATGCATGAAATAATTATCCCATAGTCTTGGATCGTTTCCCAAAGCCACATGTATAACACAAGAAAATAAAAGGAAGTCCAATTTATTATCCATTCTCCTACCCTGAGTTCGTAAAAGAACCACCAACCATACTTTCATTCTTCCTTAAGTGACACTGATATCAAACAATCCTTGATTAGCCTACATACCCATGTCAGGATCAAGCTCAATGTGGTTCTATAGGCTCTCAGGTCATTCTGAGATTAAAAGTTTGTCTCCCAGGTCATTCTGAGATTAGGTGGTCTCCTGGTCATTCTGAGATTAAGTGGTCTCCCAGGTCATTCTGAGATTAGGTGGTCTCAGGTCATTTTGAGATTAATCATTATTGGCTGTCAGGTCCATTCTGACATGTCCATTGTTGGTTGTCAGGTTCATTCTCACATGTCCATTATTGGCTGCTCAGGTCCAATTCCGAGCATATCCATTATTGGCTGTCAGGTCCATTCCGACATGTCCAATATCGTGGTTGTCAAGTCCATTCTGACATGTCCAATATTGGCTGTCAGTCCATTCCGACATGTCCAATATTGGCTGTCAGTCCATTTGACATGTCCATTATTGGCTTTGGTTGTCAGGTCCATTCTGACATGTCCATTATTGGCTTTGGCTGTCAGGTCCATTCTGACATGTTCATTATTTACTGTTAGGTCCATTCTGACATGTCTATTATTAGCTGTTAGGTCAATTTTGACATGTTTATTATTGGCTGTCAGGTCCATTCTGACATATCTGACATATCCATTAACAATTCAACTAAGCAATTCAAAGAATCCCAACAATTCTTGCTAATCGAAGGATGAAGCAAAGCAGCACACCCACAACAAAACAACACACCCGACCCCAAAGACTCGTAGCAGTTTATACCAAGCCGGTCGATTAAGAACCCCATGCATAAGACACTAGGGATCTAGCAACTTAGCAGGGCGTCTCTAACAAACCTTGCATGCAAGAATCCTAATGGAAACAAATAAGATGAGGGGACGAAAAACTCACGCAGAAATGGGAAGGTCGCCTAGGACGAACAGGAGGCAAGATGAATTTTTTTTTCCCCCCACTCAACGATCCCCTCCTCTCCTGCATATATATACACTTCAACTATTCCCTCCATTAAATTCTCATACCCCATCATCCATAGGTATTTCCTAGGTTTAACTAGCCCCTTTATTAAATTCTCACACCCCATCATCCATTCATGAATTGGTATTTTCTAGGTGACCTTACGTTGAACCATGACGGGTCGACTTGATAACCAACAATATTGGTTCATCGATATTTATTTCATAATATTTACGTTCAAGTCTTGTAATAAAAATCATGATTTTTACACATTAAGTTTAAACTATGTTATAGGCTTCTTAAGAGTATTTTACATTGTTATACATAAAATGTAATACTCGACTAAAGAGGACTTACCGGTATGATTCATGTATAATACTCTTCTTTTGAAGTATTAATATTTTAGATAATATTATGCATGGTGATATATGTTTGTGCCAAGTGGGAGAATGTTAAATTTTTTATTCTAATTTTATGTGGTCCTCATCATATGTACTTTACATATTATAATCTAAATATATTAATTAGTGGTATAATTAAGGATAACCATCATAGGGTGGTTACTCTTTCAACTTATTGATGGAAGAAGTTAAATTCGGTATTTTTTTTTGGATCCCTTACCTAGGCATTTTTTGTTTCTATCTGCCCACACTATTGAAGGGCAATAGATTAGAAAATCTCAAAAAAATTGTGAAAATCATACAAGGATAGAAAGTATAATTTGTTTATTATAAATATATCTATGATAGATTTACACGAGGAAGAATATGAAGACTAAGTAATTGGCTCTACTTGCTTACATTTATAATTACTTTTGGACGGTGCTCTTATGGCATCGGAGCAGATGACGATGAAAAGGAGGGATTTATGGTGGCGGTGGCGCAGAAAGAAGATAGAGAGGACAAGGTCACTGAGATTGCCGATGGTACTTACCTATTTTGCTATGCCATGCTATATTGGTAATATTGGTATTTGGTACTCACTCCTCCATCATCAAGCAACTTTGCTTGTGCAGTGGAAACAAGATGCTAAGCTGCTTTATTTTTCTTTTATAAAATATATAACCAAAGCCGTCTAGAAACAAACAGACAAGGAGATGGCTCAGTCTCAGACACACTATTATTATCATAATCAATGATTCTTTCAATTATAACTAATTATTAATTATTGGCCTCTTGCTTTCCTTGCACACTCACTTCATCCGATGACAGAGAAAACCATAAACTTTCAAAGCAGAAAAGAGCCTTGTAAAACTCCATGATGCTCTCTACTACAAGCGCGTCCTGTTCCTGTGATGATCCTCTTCTTAATGTTTTCTTTCCATCTCTTTCCACCGCCAAACGGTGGACAAGAATATGAACAGCGGCTGTCATGGATCACAGGATCAGGCCTGCCTGCCTTCCCAGTCAAAAGGTCTGTACGTTATGATGCATAATATCATAGCATAGATAATATAATCAAGCAGCATATATAGCAATCAGTTCTCTGAGCTTTCTAGCTCCTTTCAAATGAATATATAGCAAAAATTTAAAAGTGAAATGATTGCACCCACGTGGATGATCCATCCAACGGAGAAAAAAAGGATTACAAAAGGGAAAGCTGTTGTGGGTGTACTGCCATGCCTCACTCAGAAAAGGGCATGTCAATATCAATCAGACTACTACAGAGCTTAAAGCCTCCTTCAACTGATTGTTTCGCTTTCATGGATTTTACTCTGTTATACAGCTCTTCTGCAAAGCTCTTTGTTGCTACTCATTTAACATCATCACCCTATTTTGCAATCGTACATACGATATACTTCACATTAATCTCTGAGACCCATTTCATCAAGCAAGCTGATATATTTTATAATCTGGTTTTTGGCTAATATATTCATCAGTCTACTGAGTCTATGCTTGTTCAATCAAATATTCAGATGCTAGTGATGTGATATGTATGACAAATGTGTTGGGTTGTCCCTCCTTCATAAATACATAAAATTGTAACCTTATTTTAGGCAAAAACTCAAATTTTGTAGATTTGCTTCGTTGAAAGGAATAAAAACAATGTCGACACTTTTCTTCTTTAGGTATTGGTTTTGGAGAAAATGGACAATGAAGAGAGAAGAGAAAATGAAGAGAAGGGTGAATGTTTTCTTCAGATTCACTTGCAATCATTAATAGTAACTTTGTCAAGTTTTTAATCCATAATTCTCCATTCTCTTCATTTGTAGTTAATACTAATTTTGAAGAAATTACAATAAATTAGTATTGGGGAGTTTGTTCTCTCATTGATATTTTTTGTATCAAAGTTGTGATATAATGAATTTGATCTGGTCATTTGCCCCGTGGTTTTTGCCTAAATTTGGGGTTTTCCATGCAAAATTTGTTTTGTCCATTTTGGAAGGTATTCTTTCAGGATTCGTTTGGTGTGTCTATTTTGATTGGTACATCTCTCATCCTTATATGTTGAAATGGAGATTTAGATGTTTGGTTAATCCCAACAAATGGTATTAGAATCGGGTTACTTGGTTTGCAAATTTTGGTTGTCGATGATATTTGATGCCCGCTAGGTGTTTGACGAAATTTCCAAGACCCTAGTTAATGTGTTTGTGATTTATATTTCAACAAGATGGTTAATGAGAATTATGTTAAGATGATCTCTCTTAATGGGACAAGTAGCTGGCACTATTGGAAAAGAAAATGATTGATCATTTATTTTCCAAGGATTTGTATGAACCTATCATCTGGTCAGAAATTGGCAGAGGTTACTGATAAAGACTAAAATAAGTTGGATAGGATGGTTATGGCCTGTTTGAGACAATGGGTAGATGAATTCATGTATCATCATGCTTTTGAATTGGCATCCTCAAAAGCTATATAGGATAAACTCAAAGTTTATGAGAGGAATGCTATTGACAACAAGTCCCTTTTGATAAGGAAATTAGTGAACTTGAGGTGTAAAGATGGAAGTGACATGAGTGAGCATCTCAATGAGATGAAGAATATTATTACTCAACTTGTCAGGATGAAGATGACTTTAGATGAGGAATGATAAGCTATCATGCTCCTCAACACATTGCCAGAGAGCTGGGAAATATCGGTGATCTCTTTGAGCAATGCTGTTCCGGATGGAAAATTCACACAGACATGGTAACATGCAGTTACTAAATGAGGAAGTTAGAAGAAAATCTCTACCAATTTCAAGGTCTCATGCATTGGTGTCAGAAGAGGCAAGAGGTAGATCAAGAAATAGAGCACACACATAAGGGACAAGAGTCAAGGAATTTCAAATTTGAGGAAGAACTTGAAGTGTTATTATTGTGACAAGATAGGTCATCTAAAAAGGATTATTAAAAGCCCAATAAAGACTTGAAAAATAAGGACAACAATGATCAAGGAGAAACAAATACTAATGTTGTACATCATGACATGGTGATTCTTTCTAATTGTGGGAATAATTGTTTGATTGCTGATTGTAGATGCTAGTTGGGTAGTTGACTCGGGAGCATCATTTCATGCAACTCCAAGTAGAAATTTCTTTACAACCTATGAACCTTTAGATTTGGGTATAGTGAAGATGGGAAATAGTGATACTTCCAAAATTGTGGGACTTGGAGATGTATATATAGTAACAAACATGGGTTACAAATTGGTGCTTAAAAATTTAAGGCATTCCAGATTTGAGGATGAGTTTGTTGTCAACTGAAATGTTTGATGATGAAGGATTCGGTTCACAATTTGCACAAGGTGTGTGAAAACATGTGAAATGTTCTCTTGTTGTTGCTAAAGGGGAGAAGTGTTATAGTTTGTACAAGACTGAGACAAGTCTAGTTCGAGGGAGGTTAATATCTCCTCACTTGATTCCACTGCTAATTTGTGGCACCATCGATTGGGACACATGAGTGAGAAGGGATTAGAGACATTGAAGAAACTAAATTCTCCTTTCCAAGGTCAAGGACATCACAATTAGTCCTTGTGACCATTGTTTAGTGGGTAAACAACGTAAGACATCCTTTGCAAGCACAAGTACAAGAAAGTCAGAAGTTCTTTAGTTGGTACACACTGAAGTGTGTGGGCCTATGGAGATAAAATATTCTTGGCGGTTCTATTTATGTTGTCACTTTTGTTGATGATACTTCTAAGCAGGTATGGGCTTATGGCATGAAAAATACAAGTAATGTCATGGCATCTTAAGAATTTTCATTGGTTGAAAGAGAAACCGGTAAGTTCTTAAAATACCTTAGAAGTGATAATGGTGATGAATATTGTTCTGTTAAGTTTGATGAATATTGTAGCAAGCATGGAATTAGGCATGAGAAGATGGTTCCTTATACTCCTTAGCATAATGGAGTGGCTGAAAGAATGAACAAGACCATCTCTAAGAGGATTAGAAGTATGTTGTCTTCAGCTAAGTTGCCTAAACCTTCTGGGGTGAGGCCATGAGCAAAGCTTGTTATTTGATCAACAGATCTTCCACACATGCTCTAGACAGTGACATACCAGAAAGGGTTTGGAGTGACAAAAGGTAAGTTATTCTCATTTGAGAGTCTTTAGTTGTAAGGCCTTTGCACATGTGCCCACGGAACAAAGGGCTAAGCTTGATTCTAGAGCCATGGAATATATTTTTCTGGGATATGGTGACAATAAGTTTGGATACAAACTTTGGGAACATAAGAATAGAAAAGTGATTCAAAGCAGAGATATAGTTTTCAAAGAGGATCAAATAGTTAAGGACTCG
>JAURVB010002002.1:0-19655 GCA_033002965.1 Piper betle
ATAGAGTGGAAGTGTGAGATCTTTTAACTTAGTCCCACATATAACACCTACTGGGAAAAGATCTTGTTTATAAGTGAAAATGAACTATAGATCTTTAACTTGGGTTAACCATTTTAAAGAAATTATTTAGGCACATTACGTTGTACTTTAGGCCAGGTCGTTACAGGTGACAACCTAGGCCAGGTCGTTACAGGTGACAACCTAGTTCCGTGTTAGATGGTGGGCTGGACTAGTGACGTTGGCTAGGCTGCCAGTCACGGGTTAGAAAGGTTGTGGGCTGGGGCTAGCAACGAGCCAAGTATAGGCATTTCGGAGATGAAATTTCCTAAGGTGGGTGGACATTGGCTAGGCTGCCGGTCACGGGCCAGAAAGGTTGTGGGCTGGGGCTAGCAACGAGCCAAGTATAGGCATTTCGGAGATGAAATTTCCTAAGGTGGGTGGACATTGGCTAGGCTGCCGGTCACGGGCCAGAAAGGTTGTGGGCTGGGGCTAGCAACGGGCCAAGTATAGGCATTTCGGGACGAAATTTCCTAAGGTGGGTGGATTGTGAGATCTTCAACTTAGTCCCACATCTAACACTTAGGCCCATTATGTTGCACTTGTGAAAATAGACTATAAATGACTTAGGCCCATTATGTTGCACTTTAAGCCGGGTCGTTACAGGAAGTGGATGGCTTGTTCTAACAGCCACAAGGCTTGACATAATGTATGCTGTCAGCATGGTTAGAACATGGTTAGTAGATATATGTCAAGGCCAACAGAACTCCATCTACCAAGTAGATATATGTCAAGGCCAACAGAACTCCATCTATTAGTAGCCAAGAGAATTCTGCTTTACTTGCAAGGAACCACTGGTTTTGGTATTCTTTACAAGAAGGGAGGGAATAGGGAATTGATTGGATTCACTGATACTGACTATGCTAGTTGTGTGGAGCACAGGAAAAGCACATCAGGGTATGTTTTTATTTTGAGTGGAGTTGCAGTGGCATGGTCCTCACGTAAACAACCAATAGTAATACTTAAGCACAAGTGAGGCTGAGTTCGTTGCAGATGCAGCATGTACTTGTCAAACAATAAGGATGAAAAGGGTGCTGGTGAAGCTGGGTTATGAGAGTTCCATCATCTTTTGCGACAATAGCTCATCCATCAAGTTGGCAAAAAACCCGTTAATGCATGGCAGAAGCAAGCAATTGATGTGCGGTTTCATTTCCTGTGTGATTTGGTGAATAAAGGGGTAGTGCAATTGAGATATCGTGGAACGCAACAGCAAATTGCAGACATACTTAACAAACCGCTCAAGCTGGAGTCATTGCAGGAGTTCAAAAATAAGTTGGGAATTTGTGATGCACCAAAAGTAAACTAACTACTTATGTAGTCTAGTTTAAGAGAGGGAAGGATACGATTTAGTTTGTTATTCTGTTAGAATGAATGTCCTAGTCTTTAGAAGTCATTGCCATTTTGATTTTGGTCAAGTCTATTACCATGTTTCTAGTTGTAACGTAGGCTGTAGTTTGTTTTAACTCTATAAAGCTATTTATAATTGCTATCACTCTTTTAATAATTAAGTTATTCCCAGATTGTTCTTTGCACTCTTGTTTCAATTTATCTAACAAACATGGCCAACACTGTAAAACCCGTGACTCGAGTCAGAGTTTTACGGGAGCGAACCAGTCGGTTCAACCGTCGGTTCGAGTCATGTCAGCTTCATGGACCGTGAGCTGAGTTGAGGCCAGCTGTGAGTTATGTGCAATGAGGGTCATGTATGCTCAAGTATACGATGATAACGTCAAAAAGATGATAAAAAATGGGTTATCAAGTATACGAAGGTATGCAGTATTAATTATTATTTTTATTTGATCGTAGAATATTTTTAGGTCAAATAACGCATTAGGACGCGTTGGATTATATTCGAGTGGGTTATTAGTTATAGAGCATACCATATGGATGTTGTTGTATTTGTTTTATTTTATGGGATTTTTCCATATTTTTCTAGATTTTTTTAGAATTTATTACGAACTAGTTATTATTTTGACTCGAGTAGAAATCTAGTCAATACTTATTTACGAGTTTGCCATTGATGGTGTTTTTCTCCCTCCCGACACCTTCCCCCTCCCAAAACCCTCACTGCCCACTACTGTGTGCTGCCGCCGTCGACGTCGCACTGCCGCCGATCAACGCCACCCCACCCCACCATGCCATCGCCGTGCCACCACGACCAACCCCGGCCACCGTCTCGCCGCCACGATGCCGGAATCGGCCCACAAACCGCAACGCCCCCCTTGTCAATTCGCCGCCGTCCGGGCCGCACCGCCGTTGCCGTGACCCTAACGACCACCCCCTTGACCTCCCCGACATTTCCCCTTTACCTAGCGCCGTCGTCGAAGCCGGCCGTGGGCCTGATCGGAGCGATCGACCGCCCCGACCAAACTCGATGCCGCTGCCGACGGTTATCGCCGCCGCGCCCGCCCTTGCCGTCACCACCATTGGGACGAGCTAGCCGAGCCGGTGCTAGCCCTTACCCCCGATTGCCCCACTGGAACAGTCGCCAGAAAACCATCGGGACAGTCGCCAGAAAACCATCGGGACAGTCGCCGGAAAACCGTTGGAAGCCGTCGGAAAAACTGGATTCACCCAAATTCGTCGAAAATCACCTGATCTTCCGCCAAATCCCCTGATTGAACCCTATTGAACGTTGGACGCCATAGGGTGCCGAATTCGAACCACGAGTCACGCGAAGTATAATTTATTTTAATTTAATTATTTAAAAGTACTGATTATTAGAATTGCATGATAGGATTGGTGAATTGTGTGTTGTAATATATATATATATATATATATATATATATATATATATATATATATATATATATATATATATATATGGGGCATTTGCTGTACTGCAACACAGCCAAGATGGCTGTGCTGCAGTGTTTCAGCTGTTGGATCAAATCCAACGGCTGAAACATGCCCCCCATAAAAATAAAAATAAAAAGAATTTAGGCGGCGCCGCCGCCGCCGGCCGACGTGTAAAACCCACGATTCGAGTTAGGGTTTTATATTCAGAACCGGTCGGGTCGACCGTTATTTTTTTCGAGTTGAGTCGGTTTCAGGACACATGTACCGAGCCGATGCCAGTCACGTGTATGAGCTATGAGGGTCATGCGTACCCAAGTATATGATGATAACGTCATGAACACAGCAGAACAGAATGAGTTATCAGATATATGAGAGTATGCCAGTCATTTTTATTATTATTTTTATATATAGTGGATCGTAGAATTAGTATTAGGCCGTTACCGCGTTAGGATGCCTTCGGGCAGTCTGGGTGGGTTGTTAGTCATAGAGCATATCATTATAATGTTGTGGTGTTGTTTGATTTTAAGGGATTTTTCCCGATTTTTATGAATTTTTTTAGGATTTAATACGACTAAGTTATTATACTTGACTCGAGCCGGAGACGAGTCAAGTAATATTTACGAGTTTGCCACCACACACACCCCCAACCTTTTCTCCCCCACGCCCAAACCCTCCTGCCGCGCCGCCCCTGTTCGTGCGCCACTGCCGCCACTGTTGGGGCCGCCCAGTCGTCGACCGACGCCGCCCAGCTCGGCGACGACGATGCCGTGCTGCCTCGACCAAGTCCGGCCCCTATCGGACCGCCGCGACGCGAGGAAGCCACGCCCCGACGCCGCGCCCGCGTTGTGCTTTTGTCACCGATTCCGCCACCGGCAACCAGCGCCGCCGCGATCGGTCACTCGCCTCAGCACCCTCAGCCTTCCAGCGACCTTCCCCGACCGGAACGGAGGGCATCGCCGCCTTGGCCGGCCGGATTTAGCGACCCAACGCCGCCGCTCTGTTTTGCCATTTTCCGGCGAGCCGCCGCCTCCATTGGCCACGCTGAGGTCATAGATGAGTCGGGCTCGCCGAGCCGGTTCCGAGGGTACCCAACATGACCCCTTTCCGACCAGTAGACGCCGCCGGCGATTGTCGCCGAAAAACCACCGGAAGTCGCCGGAAAACCGCCGGAAAAATCAGAATTTCTAGGATTCGCTCGGAATTCACCGGATCTTCCGCTAGGCTCACCCAGTCGAGCCCGATCGAACGTCGGACGCCGGGGAGCGCCGAATTCGAGGTCCGAGACACGCGACGGAACCCTAACCGTCGCCGAATGCCAACTACGTGAGGTATAATTACCTCCAATTGAGTTATTTAAAATTGATTATGATTGTTAGCATAGCATGCCAGAATTAACTAGTTGTCATGATGATTGTTAGAAGAGTATGCTAGATTTGATTAACTGTTATGAGTAATGCCTAATTATGAGTGAAGGGATGATTGTATGATTTGAGTGATTGCGAATAAATAGTAAGTGATCTAATGAGAGCATGATAAGTTATTACGACAGAACTTAGAAAAACACGATAAGATTGGTATGAATAGGAGTTAGAATTTCTTTCATACTTATTGTTATATAATTGTTGATTGTTGTGGTAGATGTTGTATTGTGAGCGTGTTTAATCATAACGAGTTTGATCCATCATTTAGTTAGCGGGCGTTAGTATTTAGTTTGATGTGTAAGTACGGAGTAGGAGCTCGCCGCCTAGGCGCGATGACACGCTTGGAGCTTCTACCAGGTCCGTTAGGACTTCTCTCTGATTTTTATGATCTTGTCTATTGTATGTTTGATTTATTGTCTGCAGGACGGGTTAAGTGGCGTTTTATCAGATCCCACTTAACTTGGGCCATTTAACCGAACATTTTCTGGATTAATAACCCTTCGAGGATGAGATCCCTCGAGGTTGATTTCGAAAACAAGATCCACCACAAGTTGCCTTCGGGCCTATTATATGAATCCCTACCCAGCCCTATATATATGTTGTTTTCGCGTTTTCAGTGAGACGAGAGATGGAGAGATCGACTGCACGTACCATGCAGAGGATGCCGTGATAGTCAAAGCGGGCTCTGGATTAGTGCCAGCGGACTGTTCCATTCCTGAGGGATCCTGACAACTCCGCGTTTGAGTTCCTCACACCCGGAGAACGTGGAGGTTTACGGGTACTGTTTAGTACAGCGCATGTCCGGACTTGTGGTTTAAAGGGTACTTAAGGCGACTGCTTGAGAGTACTCGGCCTTCATGCTCAAGGCCAGGAGAACTATGGAGGTAAGGAGAGGGCTTAGGATAAAGTTTCACGAGAAGTACTGAAAAAGAAGTGCTGAGAGTAGCACAGTACCAGCAGCAGTAAGTTCGGGATGCTACCGGGTCTGCAGCCCAGTGGCTCCTCAGTAGTGCCCTTCAGAGTGTTCTTGAGGAAGTATATGGTTTTCGTTCATATGAGAGTTTGCTCTCATAGCCAGTTTGTTATAATTATTTTCTTTTCGGACCAGTAACGCTTGTTATTGACGTTTTTCCTATATATATGTAGGTGATAAGCACGAGATGGATGGGCCGGCCAGGACGGAGGAGCAATAAGGTCTTTTGCACACACACATTGGGTGATTGAATGTTTAATGCTTTTTTTATGATATTATTTTATAAACATGCTATGAGTAAATGTTTGAGGCATGACAATGAGATGAAATGAAATGATCGGAGTAGCGCAGCAAAAGTATGATGGGTTGAAACCCAAGCTTCAGAATGAGTGTATTGTAGATTAGATTTTGTGCGAATGAAATTGTTGATATATGCATATATATTGGTATGTATTGTTTTGACAGGGTGGATCCTAATTGCACTTTTAGGGGAAATTTTGTCCGTTTTATTTTAGAATTTTTATTGAGTTTAATCGTAATGGTATTGGTGTGTGCTTGAATTGCATGTCATTCATGTAGTACCACGTTAGGGTTGTATATTCATCAATGCATTGCGAGTCGTATCTTTATCTTAAGACGCCGAGATTGGATCCGCATGAGTTAGGTTCGGGTTAGCCGACCTAACCGGGGCCTGTAACATGCCGGTTCGGTTCACGAGTGTGGACCGGATTTGGGGTGTTACAACATTGGTATCAGAGCCAATCTCGGCTGATTAAGATGTATGATACTTTTAGAGGTGATGTGTGTGCAAAGACTGCTCCGAGTCTAGCTGGCAGGTATGTTTTCGTATATTTTCTTTACCAACAGATTTTCTTCACAAGTTGTTTGGATAACAGTGTATTCAGGACTGGATCAGAATTATGTGGAACTGACCTTAGTTGAGTTGACAGGTCATTTCTATGGGATGATATCAGACTGTTGGTAAGTTAGATGTGAGCAAGGTATGTGTAGTGTTAGTAAGGGTAGAATGGGTATAAGTTCCCATCTTATACCAGATTTGGATGTCAATAGCCGTCAGCAGGAATCTGAAAGGCTTGTCATGATGGGCTTAGAGACCCACTAGTTCTGTCCATCGCACAAGAGATTTGGATGAATTGGATGTTGACCAGGTGTTCGTCCTTTGTATGTCACCCATAGATGCAGGAATCGGCCGATTCCGTGCGGAATCGGCCGATTTAAATCGGATCGGCGTCGCGCCGATCCGATTTCGGGGCCGAATCGGGTATGGAATCGGCGATTTTCGGCCGATTCCGACCGATTTAAATCGGAATCGGAATCGGCCGATTTAAATCGGAATCGGTTTTTTACAAAATTACCAAAATACCCTAGGTATGATTTTGATTAAATTATTTAAGCATGGGTAAAATGGTAATTTAGATTTTAAAAACCTAAATCAAACCCCTCTCCCCCGTAATCCGCCGCCGCGTTCGATCCGCCGCCCTCCGCCGGTCTGCCGCCGTCCTCAGCTCCGCCCTCCGCCGCGCTGCCGCCGTCCTCAGCTCCGCCCTCCGCCGCGCTGCCGCCGTCCTCAGCTCCGCCCTCCGCCGCGCTGCCGCCGTCCTCAGCTCCGCCCTCCGCCGTGATTCCGCCACCGTCATTCGGACTAAATCCAGGTAAAAAATCGCGTTTTCGTTTTGATATTTCCATGTTGCTGCATGTGAATTTTGAATAATTTGATGGCGAAATGTTGCTGCGTGTGGACCAGGTAAACAATCACCGTCATTCGGATTTTAAAAACGTTTAATTTTGTGTTGTTGTTGCTGTTTTTTTTTTTTTTTTGCCCCTCCTTATGGCTTATTGTATTGTATTGTTTTTATTATTGCATGATCTGGTGAATTGAGCGTCTATAATGGAGTGGAATTGAGGTAATTGGATCTGTGTTATCGGATTTCAGGATAAGGTGGAAGAAGAAGAAACCTAGAATGGAGCGCCTATTTATGTATGTGTGGAAGAAGAATTGCATGATCTGTGTTATCGAATTGAGCGCCTATTTATGTAATTGGATCTGTGTTATCTGTGGTAATTGCATGATCTGTGTTATCGAATTGAGCATGCAAAGTGTGCATTTTCATCGATTTGTTGTTTTAGTGCTTATTCGGGGCTTAGTTGTTTGTTGGGATAGACTCGTCTTCTGTTGTTTCTGTTTATCTCGCTAACTGATGGGCATCCTCGTGATTTCCCTGTACCTAGAGTTATGAATTGCTCCTCAAAATGTGCATGCTTTGGGTGGGTCTCTTGCTTAGTGGTGTTTTACACTTTCGGCAAAGTCCTAATCTCTTGATACGAGAGTTTTTGAAGTCGAGTTGAGTGGAGTTCATGGGCATGGAGAATTTAAGCACTTCTGCATATGCTAATGGAGCAGTTGACAGAACGGAATGGAATTTTCTTAGGCCTTCTCTTGAACAACCTAGAATGTCTTCTTGGTTTAGATTTTTTATTGAAATTGAATATTGTGAGGTGTAAATTGTTATCTATGATGTTCTAATTGATTAATATGAAGTGCAAATTGTTATCTATGATGTTCTAATTGATTAATATGAAGTGCAAATTGTGATGTCTAAATTGAAATTTTGTGCGTGCGGTAAATTGTGATGTGCGAGTATGTGCTATGTACAAATCGTGATGTGCAAATCGTGATGTGCAAATTGTGATGTGCTAATATAGCTTGGAAGTCTTGAAAATTTGCTTGGTAGTGGTTTGATTGATGATGAATTTTTTGGTGTGCTAGTGTTGATATGCTAGGGTTTTTAGGAACTGTAATTGACGGTTTTTGCAGTTAATTGTCTTTGCCTTCGTGTTCAGTTTGCTGCAAATTTAACTACAGAGTCATTTGAAGTTATCAAAATTTCGAGATGTCAGTCACAGGGAAGATGGATTTTGGATGGGAATATGGCACACCACTTGATGCATCTAAGAAGCAAGTTATTTGTAACTTTTGCGGAAAAACCATAAGTGGAGGGATATATCGCTTCAAGCAACATATTGCTGGACTCAAAGGAAATGTTGCAGCTTGTAAGAAAGTTCCTGAAGCAGATGCACAAAAAATGAAAGATTATTTCAAAGGTGTGGAAAAGGCCAAGAAAGAAAAACAAAAGATTAGAGAAGAAATAGGGTCATATGGTTTGAATGACTCAGATATGGAAGAGATGGAAGTTCGGGAGCAAAGTGTTAGGTGCTCTAAGTCAAATACGAAGAGGAAGGCACCTATTTTTGAAAGTGAAAAGAAGAACACATCGGGTCAAATGAGATTATCTACGGCAATAGAAAAGAAAGCAAAAGAGCACTTCCACACAGCCATTGCTCGATTCTTCTATCATTGTGCCATTCCTTTCCATGTTGTAGACTCGCCTTACTTTCAGAAAATGATTGATGTGGTAGGTAAATATGGTAATCAAGGGATCAAACCTCCGGGCAGACATTCTTTGTCAGGCAATCTTCTTACTGCTGAAGTGGCTTCCATAAATGCTAGTTTAGAGGATATAAAAATAACTTGGAAGACAACAGGCTGTTCTATTATGTCTGACGGGTGGACCAATCAATCCGGTAAAACTTTGATCAACTTTCTAGTTTACTGCCCAAGAGGAATGTATTTCCTTGGATCAGTGGATGCTTCAGACAAAAAAAGGATGCTACGTATTTATTTAGTTTACTGGACAAAGTAGTTGAAGAAGTTGGGGAGGAAAATGTTGTGCAGGTTATCACTGATAACGCGTCGGCATACAAAGCTGCAGGGAAGATGCTAGAATAGAAGAGACCACATCTATTTTGGACTCCGTGTGCTGCCCATTGTATAAACTTGATGCTGAAGGACTTTGCAAAAATTAAGAAAGTTGGAACATGTATTATGAATGCAAAGAAAGTCACCAAACTTATATACAACCACTCATGGTTGTTGGCTCTTATGAGGAATAATTTCACAAATGGACATGAATTGGTGAGACCTGGGGCAACTCGATTTGCTACTCATTTTTTGACGATTGCTAGTTTCCTGGAGCACAAGCAGGCTCTGAAAAAGATGTTTGTTTCTGAAATGTATTCATCATCGAAGTTTGCAAAAGATGAGGATGGAATAGCAGCTGAAAATATTATCTTGAGTGCACATTTTTGGAAGAAGATGGAATTTGTGCATAAAACAATTGAGCCACTTGTTCGATTTTTGAGATTGGTGGATAGTGATGAAAGACCTTCGATGCCATTTGTTTACGATGAAATGCAAAAGACTATCGAAAAAATAAAAGAGGTACATGGCATGAAAGTCGAACGATACAAGTTATTTGTTGATATAATCACCAAGAGATGGGCGAATCAATTTTGTCATCCTCTTCATGCTGCAGCATATATGCTTAATCCTCAAACCCGTTATCGCCCTCACTCAAACATTGTATGCTCTTATTTGACTTACATACCTTTTATGATTTTTTTAACAATTTCATATTGCTTGTGTTTGATTGGGAATAATTTTGTAGCCAAGTGAGGTGTATCGTGCATTCAATGATGTCATTTGTCGTTTGGAAGTCAATGAGGTAGCTCGATCCATGGCATCTTTGCAGGTTAAGATACTATTATTTTTAATTTTTATATATAAATGTTTATGTATAACTAAATATGATGATTCATTTTGTTTTAATATTTTGTAGTGGTCCGATTTTGTATCTGCAAAAGGAGATTTTGGACATTCTCTTGCCATTACCAATAGAAAAGTCCTCCACCCAGGTAAAATCCACCTTTCTCCAGATTTCATATTTATTGCAAGCTTATAAGTAAATCAATTTATCAAATGTAGCATCATGGTGGGAGCAACATGGTATAAGCTGCCCTGAACTACAAAAATTAGCTATTAGAATACTTAGTCAAACTTCATCATCATCGGGCTGTGAACGTAATTGGAGCACTTTTGACCAAGTACATACCAAAAAAGAAATCGACTTGCAAGGAAGAGAGTAAATGATCTTGTATATGTTCATTATAACATGCGGGTCAAAGAAAACGAGTTGAGGTGGAGGCATAAATATGATGCAGTTAGTGAACATTTGAGTTTAGAAGACTCGTTAGATGAGTGGGTTGGAGAACGGGACAACCCATCCCCATCGGTATGTTTAAATAAACCTTACATCACATTCATGATTTTGTGTATGAATTTTTTTTTGAATTGAAATGAATAGGGTATGACTTTTTTTATACAGGATGATTTCTTTGGTACCAATGTTGGCAACAATGATGGTGCAGATGAAGAGGCCTTTCTAGCAAATGAAAGTGGCAACACATTGAAAACTGCAATTGGATCGTGTTCTACTACGTCTGATGGTTTTTCTTTGCCTCCTCTTCCTAGTGGACAAAATATTGATATTGATGTACATATTGACTCCCAACAAAATTTGTCTTTGCCTCCTGAACCTGAGGGACTTCATATGAGTGGGAGTTCTATGCCTCCTTTTACGCAGGGGTCTCATGTTAATGCGGATGATAGTTCTACTATTCCGATTGGTGATAATGACTCGGACTCCGAAGATGATTCAGATGATGACTTAGATGATTTAGTATTAAGCACTGTGTAAAATTGTGTTGAACATTTATTTTTTGGACTTGTATTAATGTCTTGTTGTTATTATTTGATAGAACACAGATGATGATATATGAACATTGTGTATATACTTATGATATTGTGGAAATTGTGATAAATTGTGATGCTCTTTTAGGTATGTAATTATATAAAATTGTGTTCATTACATAAAGAGTATATTTTTCAGGTTTGCTCTTATTTGAATTATATAAAGAGTATGTTCTTTCAGGTATGTTCTTATTTGTTCTTTCAGGTATGACTCTACCGTTGTATTGTTATAATTACATACCTTTGTGATTGTTGTATAAATACTTGAATTTGTGTATTTATGTTGAAAAATTATATAATTATGTATTTCAGGTATTTTTGAACTGAGTTGGCAAATTTTTGTATATGACCGATTTGAACCGATTCAACTGAACCGATTCCTGGCCGATTCAGACCGATTCCGATTCCGATTCCGATTCACGGGAAAACCGATTCCGATTCCGATTCCGATTTATGCAACCATGATGTCACCACATTAGTCCTATGGTGTGCATAATGGGAAAGAGCTTGAAGTGGGTAGATAACTTGAGAGGGACAACTTTTAGAAAATAGTAGTGAATGAGGATGAGTAGTGAGACGTAAGCTTGGACACAACAAGGAAAAGACCAGGACCACCAGTGCCTACGAGATCAGACATTGGACGAGATTCTACCAAAGATAAGGCACCAGATCAGTGATTGCCGTTTGTGGGCTAGTCGGCAGTGATAGAAGCAGCCACTCTAAATTTCAGGAGATCAGAGTGGGGTTTAGCATAGGTTGACCATCATATGTGTCAGCATCATGATCCAAACCCCTCTGGATCAGACACGCATGATTGGACAACCTGAACCGAGTTAATAGCAGCCAGGATATGGCAGAGATAGTAGTAGATTTACGATGCATATGAGTAGGATTAGATATTTCTGCATCTAGGTAGTGCACAACCGCCGACCGAGTGCACAACCACTGACCGAATGCACAACCACCGACCGAATGCACAACCACCGACCGAGTGCACAACCACCGACCGAGGTGCACAACCGCCGACCGAGTTGCACAACCGCCGACCGAGTTGCACAACCACCGCCCGAGGCGCACCACCGCCGTCCGAGATTCACTACCACTGACCGCAGACTGCACTACCGCCGTCCGTGTATTGCTCATCCACCGACCGAGTAGATTAGTTAAGGTTTAGTAGGACTAGAGTTGAGGAACAAGGAATAGTTACAGTGAAGTCAGCAGAATAGAAAAGAGTTAAGGAAAACGGAGGTTATTTGGATGAGATGGCATAGGATCCCACTTCACAGTTCTCTTGCAATCATTGTCTTGACCTAACACCATTGGGTCAGATGAATATTGCAAGATGTCCCCATCAGACACTGTTAGTTACAGTCTCATAGGGATGCGTATGGACAGAGTCAGGGAACATGACAGAGTGACCTCTAGATGGGACGGTCACAACGATCAGATTGTGTAGACTGCATGATCCATGGGTCACAACCAGCATACATAGATCAGATGGTTAGTAGATGATCATACGCGTAGTTTAACCCATTTAGCGATTGGCCAGCCAGCGATAGGAGGTTGACTTAGTATGGGGCATAGATAGAGGGTTCAGCGAGAGTGTTTTTCAGAGAGATAGCGATTCCCTTGTGTTTCGCCAGCACGATTAGGTCCTTATCTTGAGACATAGGGTTGAGCCCTACCCTGAGTATAGAAGCACCTTCATGGTACTGATTAGGGTTTATAGTGCAGGTCGGTATGGGCAGACCGATCTTATGATGACGGACTTCACCCCAGCTTGAGAACAATGTAAATAGGGACTTCAGAAAGAACAGACCATGCAGACCAGACGGAGTGATACCAGTGTATGCTCATCTTGGTTGATAGCCTTGCTTGAGAGTCTACCACAGCGGTAGTAGTCATGTGAGTCAAGATTAGTACTACAAATCGGTACGGGACGGCAGGTCACACACCACTGAAGAGCGGACGAGACACGTGTCGAACCTCATTATGAGTCCCCGTAGACTTGAGGAGAGACTGTGGTTCTTTGGGTCGTTTGAACCCCGCCCGTTTAGAAGTGCGTGACTAGTACAGTATCGAGAAACATGTGCCTACTGTTAGCTGATTAAACTAGAGCCACTTAGGAGCCGTTTCTGAGATTTGTCATTGATTGACTGTTCCACAGACTGATCACCTGTGGCATAGTAAATCATGGTGATCTTAGAGACAAGTCCATAGACCTACCAAGGTTTTGGCCACCCAATATGTTACATAGGGATTTTATCTCCCCTACTATTTGCATGAGACCTTAACCTTACCATAGATAAGAGTTGTGCAGCAGAAGCGTGTGGGCCCATAACCCACAGGTCCCAGGATCCCCCGTTTACCTAGCATCAGATATTACATGTGAGGATGAGATGTCCCCATTGAGAGTTCTTGAGCAGTGTGATTAGATTTCCATGAGATTCAGCCTCCCTTCCTATAACCTAGAGATGTCAGACATAGTAGAGTTTTCACTTGAGGATCCCCACTCACCCTTGTATCAGTTCTACCATCAGTTTATCCAGAGGATTGAGATGAGTATACATTGACCAGAGCACATAGCACAGAGCACATGCCACAGACCAGATGCAGACTCCACAGTCCCATACAGAGTATGTTATCATACTCCTTGAGACACGCTGTGTATGTACAGGTGTTCTCGCCTCCTTTCAGCAGTAGTTAGTAGTTGTATAGATAGTCACCTGAGCCATAGTATGCAGTAGAGAATAGCAGCTATCCTTGTTCTCATATAGAACAGAGTGAGATATTTGACTCAGGACCGAGTCAACTAGGACCCCGTGAGCGGTCCAGTTCCTTATACCGGGACACCTGAGAGTTATATCTAGACTGGCGACAGTGAGCCGTGCAGCTCATTAGGGTATCCACCGTACTTAGCAGGAGACTCATAGCAGGCCTTGAGGTGACTGTAGGACCTAGAGTAGAGTTCCTGCGAGTACATGTAGGTGACTGTTCACAGATGAGGATTAGAGGGACATGGGTAGATGCTAGCAGGTAGGTCTTACCCTCGACGTAGTTTTCCCAGGCATAGCCCAGATTAGAACCTTGCGATACTCTGGAGTATTTGCTTGACCAACCCAGTAGGCCCTTAGGGGTGATCTAGGTTTTTCCGCCGAGTTAGTAGTAGGGATCAGAACAGAAGAGCATGATGATGGTAATGTCAGAACAGACACAGGAAGTATAGAATCCAGAATGTTTGAGATGGTCAGCATCACTAGCATGACTCGCCACGTCGGCACCACTACAGTCAGTGAGGATGTATAAGATTGTTGAACCAGTAGAGGATACGACTGATATGTATCCTAGCTTCCAGGAACTAGTTTCAGCAGAACCTCCTTGAGTTAAAATTTCGAGGACGAAATTTTTATAAGGAGGGAAGGTTGTAAAACCCACGATTCGAGTTAGGGTTTTATATTCAGAACCGGTCGGGTCGACCGTTATTTTTCGAGTTGAGTCAGTTTCAGGACACGTGTACCGAGCCGATGCCAGTCGCGTGTATGAGCTATGAGGGTCATGCGTACCCAAGTATATGATGATAACGTCATGAACACAGCAGAACAGAATGAGTTATCAGATATATGAGAGTATGCCAGTCATTTTTATTATTATTTTTATATATAGTGGATCGTAGAATTAGTATTAGGCCGTTTACCGCGTTAGGATGCGTTCGGGCAGTCTGGGTGGGTTGTTAGTCATAGAGCATATCATTATAATGTTGTGGTGTTGTTTGATTTTACGGGATTTTTCCCAATTTTTATGAATTTTTTTTAGGATTTAATACGACTTAGTTATTATACTTGACTCGAGCCGGAGACGAGTCAAGTAATATTTACGAGTTTGCCACCACACACACCCCCGACCTTTTCTCCCCCACGCCCAAACCCTCGTGCCGCGCCGCCCCTGTTCGCGCGCCACCGCCGCCGCTGTCGGGGCCGCCCAGCCGTCGACCGACGCCGCCCAGCTCGGCGACGGTGTAGGACTCGTGCTGCTCTGATTTACGTCTAGCTTCTATTGTGTATTGTGAGTTGTATCATCGTGCAGGACGAGCTAAGTGGTGTTTTATCGCGATCCCACTTGACTCGGGCCATTTAGCCAACAGTTTTGTTCGAATTAATGACGCCTCGAGGATGAGCATCCACTCGAGTCGACGTTTCTCGAACTTCAGATCCGAGGGCATCACCGATGCCTGGTCGGGCCGTATTGTATAAATCCCAACCTAGACCTATATATATGTATAGTTTTTGCATTTTCAGTGAGAGATTGAATGAGGGAAATCCGACTGACCGTGCTACGCGAGCGGGCACATGTGAGTCGATAGTGGGCTCTGGAATGGTGTGCGGGTCGTTTCATTCCCGAGGGATCCAGACAACTCCACCTTTGAGTTCCTCAAACCCGGAGAAGTGTGGAGGTTCACGGGTACTGCAATGCAGCGTATGTCTAGACTTGTGGTTTCAAAGGGTACTAAAGGCGACTGCCTGAGAGTGCTCAGCCTTCGTGCTCAAGGCCAGGAGTAATATAGAAGGTGCAGAGGGCGGAAAGGAATGAGATTTGATGCGAGAAGCGATAGAGAAATGGCTAAGGTATGAGAATGAGAAAGATAGGGGGACGCTGTCGACCCGAGGGCGACGGCTCCCATATGTGCCCTGATGAGAGTTCTTGAGGAAGTATATGGTTTTCATTCAACAGGAGAGTTTGCTCTCCTGTGCCAGATTGATATTAGTTATTTTCCGGGCCGGTAACACTCGTTACTGACAGTTTTTCTATATATATGTAGGTGAGGAATGTGAGCGATGAAAGCTGTCAGGACTGCGGAGGAGCAGCACGGAACCGTGCACACATGTACCTGCTGCGTGTAACGTATGTATAATGATGGTGTGTTATTGCTGTGTGAATGATAATTTTGAATGTGTTTGTCTTGAATAAATTGCTTCTTATGAGACGAGCAGATAAATGTGAATGAGTAGGGAGCCTTGGAGTTCAGACTCGGCTCAAGTGAAAACGAAAGAGATAATGACTGAATATCATAGTAGATTGTTATGTTTTATCGTATTTTGATAAAATATTTATATACCCTTGTTGTGGACAGGTTGGCCCCTATTGCACTTTTAGGAGAGATTCTGTCCGTTTTCCGTAAATATTAATGAATTTTTATTTAAATTTCTTGTTTGTTGAATGGTTTTGTTTTGCTTGCATATCGTCACATGCATGTAGGACTCCGTTAGAACCCAATTATTCCCATTCATGCATCTCATGGTTGCATCCCCATCTTAAGACGACGAGGGCAGATCCGGGTCGGCTTAACCGAACCAGTACATTAGCGAACGGTTTGGTCACCGGTGGCATTTTCAAGTTGGTTCACGAGTGAGCCGAAATGGGGTGTTACAAACACACTAGGAAAACCTTTAATAGCTTTGATCCCTTACCTATATATTTATCATGTCTAAACCAGTGATGCGTAAATTGGCCGATTCCACTCTGAATTGGCCGATTCAAATTGGATCGGCGGCGATCCGATTTAAAAACCCTGTGAATTGGCTAGGCTTGAATCAGTCCGCAAATCGGCCGATTCGAGCCAATTTTCACCTGATTCAAGCCGATTCTAAATTGGCTCGAATCAGCTAATTCTGGCCGGCGGCAGGGAGGCGGCGAGGGCGGCAACGGGCAACCGGGGGCGGGCTGGGTGGCAACGGCGCAAGGGGAATGGGTGGTGAGGGCGAGCGGCGAGTGAGGCGACTAGGCGACAGGGGATTGGGCGAGGGCGGGGACGGGGCGAGGCAGGGGGCGAGGGGGGACAATGGGGCGACAGGGCTGCGAGGGCGGCTTTGGGGTGGCGGGGCGTGTAAAGACCCAAAAAATATATATAATAATAATAATAATAATAATAATAATAATAATAATAATAATAAAAAATGCGTTCGTCGCGGTGGGATCGAATGTTGGAAAATTTTATTTTTATTTCCATACAAATTATTTACCGTCAACCGGTTAACTGTGAATTACCCGGTTAAGTGAAAAGTATTTTAACCAATTAATTATTGTTTACTCGGTCAAGTGGAATCAAACCGTTTAAACAATAAAGTGAATCATATCGATTACCCGGTTACTCGACTAAGTGAAATACATGCGAAGTAAGTTTTCACAAACCCTAGCCTTCATGACATTATATAAAGAGAAGGGAGGGTGTCATCCACATAATTTCTCTTCAGATAGACGCCGGCTTCCTCCTTCGCTCGGGTAATTTTTCTTCCTTTCCTTTCTTTTTCTTTGTTGCATGCATAGACATGTTGCATAAATCATAAATATGATAAACATAAGAATTAAATGAGAAATCAACAAGGGAAGAAGAAAAATAGGAGGGCGTCCTGCTGTTTTCCAGCAGCAACCACGCCATATTTCCTTCCATGGTGCGGGGTTGACGTGCTGGAGGTGGGAATTACTCCCGATGGTGATGCTGGCCAGATGGAGTCACCTTGGAGGGCCAAAACAGACCATCGAGGAGGCACGCAGGTCTGAAATCTGAGGGGAGAACAGGTCGGTGTCAGTGTGGTGGTGCAGCCATGCTGGTCGGGGGCGCCGCCGTGGTGGTGCTAGAGGGTCGTCGTCATGATGGTGCAAGGGGAGCTGCCATGGATCTGGTCGGGTGCTGTTTATGTGGCCGACTAGGGTAGTCGCCATGGGTCATGGGCTGATTATGTGATCGACATGGAGTCACCATGGTCAGGTCGGGGTTGCTGATTGGGTGGCCAGAATGGGGTCGCCAAGGACTGGTTGAGGGTTGCCATGTGGTGGCCAAGTTGGAGATGCCATAGCAGCGAATGGAGGCTGCCACGTTACTGGTTGGTCGCCATGCATGGTGAAAATACTGGCTTTCGCTGGTTGACTACAATAAAGCTGGGAGCTTTAGGGTCGTTAAATGAATTGTTAAAGTAGAATGGCAACCAGGTAAATATGGGAGAACTCGATGCGGTCGAGTTAGAATATAAGGTAAATACAAAAGAATTAAGTATGAGACATGTTAATAATTAAATTATCAACTAGTTAATGGGGATTTGGATGGGGATAATTAATAATTAATTATCATCAGAATTGCTGAAAATTTAATAAGTAATGAAGACTAACATGAACTAATTACATCATTTAAAAATTGATAGTATATTAGTCATGTAGTTGCATGTAGGTTCATGCAAATAAAATTATACTAATGTATAATTTTATGCCCTCATTCAGATTAGGGTTAGCGGATCATAGTTAGACGAAATCACAAATCAGGTACGTATAATAGGTAGAACATCGTACTTTCCTTATTGGTAGCCTACGTCGGCCTGAGCCCAAATTCGACCACCATGCACTGAGTGCAACCAGGGTCAAAGAATTGACTCAGTCCGACACGGGGTCGTATTATGTGCGTAAATTGTGTAATGCATCAACATTGTTTTGGAGTAGTGATAGCCGCCCCATAAAAAGGCTATGGCCGGGGTGAGCGAGGCACAGTGATTCCTCCATCGCACTGGAATGCAGTGATAGCCTCCCCATAAAAAGGCTACGGCCGGGGTGTGTGAGGCACTGGCACTAGAATTGGTAGTGAGAGCTTCCCCACAAACGGGGCGTAGCAATCACCTGAGTACAGTGATAGCCTCCCCATAAAAAGGCTACGCCGGGGTGTGGGAGGCACTGGCACTAGAGTTGGCAGTGAGAGCTTCTCCACAAACGGGGCGTAGCAATCACTTGAGTGCAATGATAGCCTCCCCACAAAAAGGGCTACGGCCGGGGTATGCAAGGCACTGGCACTGGAGTGTAGTGATAACCTCCCCATAAAAAAGGCTACGGCCGGGGTGTGTGAGGCACTGGTACTAGAGTTGGCAATGAGAGATTTCCCACAAACGGGGCGTAGCAACTGAGTGCAGTGATAGCCTCCCCATAAAAAGCTACGACCGGGGTGTGCAAGGTACTGGCACTGGAATGCAGTGATAACCTCCCTATAAAAAGGCTACGGCCGGGGTGTGCGAGGCACTGACACTAGAATTAGTAGTGAGAGTTTCCCCACAAACGGGGTGTAGCAATCACCTGAGTGCAGTGATAGCTTCCCCACAAAAAAGCTACGGCCGTGTGTGAGGCACTGGCACTGGAGATGGTAGTGGTAGCCTCCCCACAAGAGGGCTACGGCCGGGGTGTGCGGATCACAACGGATACCTCCTCCGCATTGTTTTGGAGTATAGCGGAATCGCTCCACCGTATATTAAAATGAACATAGGGGAATAGTGGAATGTACTTGACTTGTTTTATTTATTATACTAGTTAGTGTTGTAATTACTAACGCGGAATTGCCTCCGCAGGTGTGCAGATACGAAATTAGGTGATTGACAACCAGAGCATGGAGCAAAATAAATATGGGGATTCCTTTTTATTTATTTGAGTAATAAGTGTGGCTATTGGGAAACAGTCCAAGATTGTGGGATCTTTATATATGTTTTTATTAGAAATGCTAGACATATTTGCTAAATTGTGAGTAATACCTAGCCAACTAGGCCCACAATGTTGTGAAAAATGGCGGGTAGTTACAGGGCGGGAGGCGAGGAGGGGGGCGACAGGGGCGGGACAAGGGGCGGGGGGGGGGGGGGTGGCGACGAGGTGATGGGGTGGGGGGCAGGGCGGCGGCGATCAGGGGAGGGTACATGGGCAGCGGCGGGGGAGATAA
>JAURVB010002003.1:0-58884 GCA_033002965.1 Piper betle
CCGCATGTAACGTATAATGATGATGTGTTAATGCTATGTGAATGATAATTTAGACGTGTTTGTTTGGATGAATTGCCTGTTATGAAATGAACGGATAGATGTGAATGAGCAGGGACCCTTGAGTTCAGCCTTGGCTTAGATGAAAACGAATGAGATAATAATGAAATGCCGCGGTAGATTTTTATGTTTTGTCGTATTTTGATAAAATATTTATATACCTTTGTGGTGGACAGGTTGGCCCTTATTGTACTTTTAGTGGGAAATTCTGTCCGTTTTTACGTAGTATATATTTTTCTTTTGGTTTCTCATTTATTGTTTTGTCTTGTTTTTGCTTGTACATCATAGTATGCATGTAGGACCGCGTTAGAACCCAATTGTTCTCATTCATGCATTTCATGTTTGCATTTCCATCTTGAGATGCCAAGGGCAGATCTGGGTCGGCTTAACCGAACCCATTAGATTAGCGAATGGTTCGGTCGCCGGTGACATTTCCGGGTCGGTTCACAGGTGAGCCGAAACGGGGTGTTACAGCACCGATCACCGGCGACCTCGCCGCCGGCCACCCGTTTCCATCCCTACTCTTCCCCCAGGCCTTGACAGTGCATGCCCAGGGTCGCCGTGACAACGTGACAACGCCACAGCTCCACCACCGCCGCCAATGTGGCCCTGACTTACCATCTCTCGCCGCAGCTCCCTACCTCCTCCCTACCACCGCCGCAGCTCCCCATCGGGACAATGCGCCTCTGTCGTGGAGTTCCCATCCGCCATTGTGGCCCCGCCTGCCATTGCTGGGGAAAAAAACATAGGAGGGAGGGAGATTGTCGACGGCAAACTAGGGGAGGGCGAGGCAGCAAACCGGCCGAGGGGGAGGAGGCGGGGCGGGGCGCGGCAAATAAAGGTGCTTAGGGGGTGGGGGACGAGGGGTAGTGGTGGGAGTGGGATGAGGAACGCGGCGGGAGGATGAGGGGCGCGGTCGATGGCAAAACAGGGGGCAGGGTTGGCAAACCGACCAGGGGGAGGAGGCGGGGCGGGGAGAATAAGGGTGCGGGGACGAGGGGCAGCGTCGGGGTGGGACAAGGAATACGGTGTGGGGGTGGGGGGACGAGGGGCGCGGTGGTAGGGGAGGACGGCCGGGCCGGAAGTTGGAGGAGGGGAGGAGAAGAGGGGTGGGGGGTGTGGGAAGGGTGGGGGTGGGGAGGTTTATTTCCAGCCGTTGGATCAATCCAACGGCGGAAAGATACAGCACAGCCAAGATGGCACAGCCTCCTCACCCTCACCATCTGAAAAATTTTTGTGCATCAAAATTTAGTTTGGGTTGTCTGATTATAACGATTAGGATGACACATATTTATCCATTTATATATAAAAACTTACCCTCGGGTGTCGTCACATGACTAACATAAAATATAAATAATTAAAAGAACAAAAAGTACAATATACCTGATTTATTAGAAATAAAGTGAAGGTGATTTATGGTTTGAATGATTAGTATAATATTTATTTTATTATCATGGTAAAGAATAAAAGAGTCATTATCAATTATATGAAGAGTGTAATTAAATTAAAATTTGAATTTGACTTAAAATTCAGATGAACTAAAATTTTAAAACAAAATGTGAGTTCGATTCGACTTGTGAGCCACGCTTAAACATTAGTTTGGGTCAAATATAGTCATTTATACTGGACCAGAATTAAAATATTTATATCTGCATCATATGTATAAATATCAAAATCACTTTCATATTGGCCGACTATCTAGTACAGGAGGTTCCTTGTTCGTCTTACGCATGGTTTAATTAAACATTGGGAAATCTAATTATCAGAGATTGGTTATCATGTAACGGCTAAAATCATGTTAATTAACGAATTGCCATATTATATTATTTAATTTATTGCCCATGGCGTAACATGTGAAATTCCTGTTGTTTATGGGAGTACTCAAACAATATTTAATTGTTAAATTTAGTAATACGAAGTTATGCAACTAGGGGCAATTTAATAAATTTGATAATTATCAAATAAATTAATAGTTTGTTCTAGTTGTTTATCAATTGATGCATTTATTGTTAGGCACGGCATATCATTTTTCATGCATGCATTGTTTTATTGGTGTAATAAGTATTAACATGTAAATATTATGCCAACAACCATAGAGAGTGTGTTTTTCCATCATTGTCAGACTTTTCTGTCCATGAAATAACTTGAAATTTTGTATATTTTTATTTACTAGCCCAATCATTTGAGCTTAAATTTGACCAATTCGAGAGTAAAAAAATTAATTCAATCTAATACTAGTTGGGCTGTATCTTTTAAATTATTTAAAAAATAAGATATATTTTCATATTTTGAAAGGGTGTAAAGGAATAAAATAACTCATTATGTATTTATGATATCAATAAGGCAAACTAATAATAAATATTAATAATTAAAGGCTACTTAGCATATGTTTGTATACATGAGAATATACCCAGATGAGGTGAGCATAATTTAAAATTCAAGCTCATAATTACTAACAAATTAGTTAATAATTTTACAAAATATATTATTATTTTTTTGTTGTTACATAATTTAAAATTTTTATCACTAATACAATTTTATGACTGCAAGTTAACAGCTTTAAATTGTCGTTTAATGACACAATTGGTGGTTTGGTTGTTGACTTAGATTGGGAGAATAGATAAATAAGATTTAGAATTTTTTTATATTATTTTTTGAGTGATAACGTGGCTATAGGACTTGGGAGTCTGTCGAACTTTATTTTATATAATTAGTTTTATTTATTGCATCATTTACACGAACTCAGTTTTAATAATATGATTTATTGTAATGATTAATAATTATATTAAGATGCATAAATTTTATATTTCAAGCACTTCAATTTATTGTGGGTTAAAGTTATACCTCAATGCTTACGTAATTACTTTTATTGTGACGTCATATTGCATATGCATGGACCTTTGTTCTTGTTTTTTCGTATTTTGTAGTAACCCCTAACCTCAGTCGGGCATCACATAAATCGTGTTATTTAAAAATGTATATTTAATTAAGAATTTTTATTTGTTCAATTGTTTATCAGTATTATTGTTAGAAAAAATTAGAGCATTGTTTTAACCAATTTAAAATTCTTTAAAATTGATAAATTTTATTTAAATAGGAAAATTCTATTTAAATTAAAATTTGAACTCATTAAGATTATTACTTATTTTAATATATTATGATTAATTTTAATATTTATATATAACCATTGTATTTTAAAAATAGATATTTTTATATATAATTAATATATATTATTAATAAATTTAAAGGTAATTCATGCATTTTGGGTCTAATTTTTTAATAAAAGTTCAACTTAGGCATTCTATTTAAGCAATCCAAATATACGGGCATATATAAGCTATTGGGAAAAAAATTAAGATTATTAAATTATAATTAATAAATAAAATACTCTTTAATCATAAATACTTTATCTACATACCATTTAGTGGTAAATTTCTAATTATCTCATGTACTAATTACAGGCACATCATTTCGACCTATCACCCCACCCAACCCTTCTCGTTCCCACTCTTCCCTTTCACCTCGCTGGCCAACCTACGACCCCTTTCCGTCCTCGAAAAAAATTATATCATAACATTAGAATTTCAAAATTACTTTTGATTTCGTTCGATTGTCATCTCTATTACCGCAATTTTGGGTATGATTTCGGCATATTTTAATCTCTCAATGCTCGGACCTAGTCGTCGCCCGATAGATCTCATTAGTGAAATTACCAAAAATAAACGATGGGTATGAATATTTTGTACGTTATGTATTATACATATAACCTACTTTTTACATATTTATTATGTCGTTATTTGGGGTACCATATACGTGGATTATACGTATCGATTGGATGGAAGGATAAGTTAGATTGTATAAAGGGTATTTCAGTAAATTCCAAAACAATAAAGTCGGTTCATGGGCATTTCTTATTTCCAAGGCCGCCAAAATAATACATCTTATTTTCTGGGGTTAGGGTTTCATCTTCCCCAATTGGTTGCCGTCGCCGGCGAGTCGTGGTGTTGATCGGACGAGTAGGAGAGGAAGGCTTCGATTCGAATCGAAGATGATAGAGGTGGTGTTGAACGATCGGCTGGGGAAGAAGGTGCGGGTGAAGTGCAACGACGACGACACCATCGGCGACCTCAAGAAGCTCGTCGCCGCCCAGACCGGTACCCGCCCGGAGAAGATCCGCATCCAGAAGTGGTACAACGTCTACAAGGACCACATCACCCTCAGGGACTACGAGATTCACGACGGCATGGGCCTCGAGCTGTACTACAATTAGGGTGGGGTGCTCGCTCCTTTTGTTTTTTTGTTTTAGCTTTCTTTTTGATAGTGCAGATATTGCTTTGATGCGATGCGATCAGTTTGGTGTGTGTTTTGTTGGAAAGTTTGTGAATTGTTGCGTTTTTAGGTCAAAATTTGGTTTTGTGTTGATAAGATGTGATCAATTTGGTGTGCAGATAGTTAGTTGGTAAGGTTGTGAATTGTTACTTTTTTCGGGGAAGATTTGATATGTATTAATTTGGTGTGTAGATATTTAGTTGGTTAAGTTTGTGAATTGTTACGTTTTTTGTGGCAAGATTTGATTAGGGCTGTTGGTATGGTTCTTTTCATTTGAATTCATATTTGTTGTCAAGAAAGTTGACGTTTTTGTGCTTTTTATTTGGGAAACTTTGTGATTCGAAACTTTTTTATACAATATTATATTAGGGATGTTGGATATGATTCTTTTCACATGTAATTCATTTTTTTTGCTATTTTTGGATTGTTTTGAGGTTCTCGATAAAAGTGGCACGCGAGGGATTGCTTTTGCGAAGGAAACGGTGCTTGAATGCTGATTGCATCTATTAGATTTGGAAGATAATCTTTTCATTGGCGTGTTTTATGTGTAATGCACCAAATGTGAATTTTATGAGTTTGTTTTAGGATTCAAAGATATAGATTCTAATTTCCTTTTAGTTTGAGGGGTGCATCGTTGTTATGGCTCTCAGTCGTGGCGATTATAGAATGAGGGATGTTTTGTGTATATTTGATGCCCAAAAAATTGCACAAGAAGGAATATGTAAGTTTTGTCAGTTG
The DNA here is from genome assembly GCA_033002965.1 of Piper betle. NCBI lineage: Eukaryota > Viridiplantae > Streptophyta > Magnoliopsida > Piperales > Piperaceae > Piper > Piper betle. The sequence goes on from JAURVB010002003.1 coordinate 5,125, forward strand.
TATCTGGAATAGTAAATTTGTTTGATTAGCGAATATTGGTTGGATGAAATTTTATCTTTGGGTCATATTATACTTAAGTAAATGATTGATCAAGCATAGCATAAAAAGCAAAGCTAGCAATGCACAAATAACATGCAACTATTACAATTGATACAGAAATGCCACACACAATCTCTTTCTTTTTGGGCAGCAATAGAATTCCTCAATTCACTTAATGATACGTTTATTGTTGTTGATTATCGCTTATTATTGTTTTTCTAACTTTCTACTATTGAAATTTACTGCATTTCACATAGGAGAATTGTCATATATTTGTTTCCATTGAGATAGTTTTCGTAAACTTTTAACTTTATTCTGCCTTTATTTTGACTGTATTGTACATAGAGTATCACGACTTGTGTCCTTTGTGATGATAAACTCCAAGCTACTTCAAAGATGGTTTTTTTAAACCATTTTCACGTGATTCACTCTCAAGAGGTGATTCTTTAGATACAAAAGTGTATTATATCCTGTGTGCACTGTGCAATTAAATAATTAGTGAGCTTGACTTCAAGCAACAATTAGCAAATTTCCAAAAATGAAATTACAATATATAATGTTATTGCCTTAAAATTCACTTTGGAACACTCAAGGTTCTAATGTGAAAAAGAAGACATGTTGAACTAAGTACAATAATAACATATATTTTTGTTGCCTTAAAATAAAAATTTGGTTTGCTAGCTAGATATGCGGTCGGTGGTATGGCTGGTTTATATGTTGCTAAATTGTTGTGAGTTCTATTTTGAATGGTATTTGACGCTTGCTGTTCCAATTGGTTTTCGAGACATTCACTTACTGCATTTCTTTGATATCGTTGATGAAATAGATCAGCAATTTATCTTATATCTTGATTGCCTTTAAAGAAAAATAGTTTATTTTGCAGGCGATGTCTGTTGAAGCCCCAAAAATAGTTTATTTTGCAGGTGATGTCTGTTGAAGCCCCAATAAAGATTTCCGTTCATGACTTCACTCACCTGTTCTACTTAATGATGATAATGGATGTAAAGAACTTATCACACACTTTGTTGTAAGAACCTTGTACTCTTATGCGCGACTTTGATTTGTCTGGCTGAACTGGCTGATATTTTCGTAGTTTAGTGTATAATATAGTAATAACTATTGGGCGATCTTATTCGGTGTCACAGTTAAAATTTTCTGTGTGGTCTGATTGGGTGATATAACTAATCAGCTAAGAAGGATAATGCTCCTAGTTATGAACCTCTTTTAGGTTTACCCAGCCACAAGTAGTTCTACTGTGTGGAATGTGGATTGTTAATTACATTGATTTAGGACTATGGTGAAAATAACGCATAACCTGCAAGCATATTTCATTGAATGTGGATTATAGGGTTGTGTCTTTAGCTCACACGGGCCTTTTTCCTCCCCTGTCTTAACTACTAGGTGCAATCTAATATTTTAGGATTTGAATGAACTTGCCTGACCTGTTTGGTTTGGTTCACATGTGGCAAACCGCTTGCTCTGACAATCCGAAGATATTTTTGGAAGAGAAATGTGGCATTTATTTTAACTATCCCATGAAATGCAAGCAATGCTACTGGACAAACGGTTCATAGATAAGTCATGCTAGGGAATATATTTCTTTGAGAAATTTTATTTTTAACATGATTCAAGAAAGGAGACCATGTTTTTTGCTTTGGGGAAAAAAGGAATGGCAGGAGACATGTAAGACTTGCGCTAATGATAACCTTGTCGCACGTGAAATTTGTTTAGGGATGGCTCGGGCCTGTTTACTCATTGGGCTCATGTTCAAAGATTACATGCGTATGTGTTCTTACACAAAAGCCAGGACTTGCTTTCTTGTCATTTGGCATGGACTGTCCTTGCAAGTCTTTGAGGTGTTAAACCACCATTTTGAATTGACCCAGGATGCATGATATAACAGGCAACATACATTCCATCATCTCTTTCTCTGGATTGGGTATGAACCGTAAGTCTTAAAAGTTTGTCTAACATTTTGTTGACGCAACAGCGCACCGCATGCGGTTCAAATTCAATAGAAAATTTTGTTATCCCGTGAATGTTCGGAGTTTTTCCCCATCTAAGTCAAATCAAGTAGGCTTGAGGGCACAAATGAGGGCTACCGACAAGTGGGCTTGAGGCTACGCTACACCTAACCGATGCGTTTTTTAAAATTAAATCAAATTAAACGAGGCCACTTCTGAATTGTCAATTGTCAAATTTATCACCTTCTCTTAATATAAATGTGTGGCCATTTGGTTTTGTCGCCCGTGCGCTATCCCTTCACCAGCAAGAGAGCACGTCGGTGAAGAACGACAAAGACATTTTGGGCCCACTCTCAACCTTACAATTGGGCCTCAGTTCTTAGGCCCACCTAGGTCCCATCAACCCCTGGTCCAACCCGGAATCTCTGTTGCCTCTTGCCCACCCCCGACTTCCCCAATACCTCACCTTTGACAACATATTCCTCACCTACCGGTTCTCACAGTCAAATTCCAGTTATGCCCTTCTATCTCCCCCGATATTACCGATCGATTCTTTAATTTCGGGTTGAGTCAGGCCAATAAGTTACCTAATCCTGCCAAACCCTAACGGACTAATCTAGTGATGGTTTTTGGCAGCTTTGTTTGAGAAAAGTGAACTTAGATTAGTCCATTAGGGTTTTTATTTGAACATGATGCATTAAAAGCTTTCCATTTTTATTTAAATCATTGTTAAATTCTAAACTTTGATTAAATTATTACATAATCGTGTATGAAGAGAAATCAACATCCGTATTAAAAAAGTATAGTTTTTGTATAATATCGACTTCCAATTGAGCTGAATAAGTTCGAGAATGAAGTTTAGCTCAATAGCATGATATATGAGCTTTTAAAATAAAATAGTTTTGCTTTGAATATTTAATAGCCTTATAACCTTAAATTCACATCCCATCGAATTAATCCTCAAACACAAAATAATGTTAACTTTAATGGATTTTCAATCACTAGTTAATAAGAGGGCTACTTGAGTGAACATGTCTTTAAGCTAGAGCCGAAAGAAGAAGAAAAAGACCGATTCAAATTAAAATCAAATTTTTGGTCTTTATATTAAGGATGTAGTATAATTTTTGAAAGATAAAAAGAGATGCCTAGTAATGTGAATATAATGTACATAAAAAATGTAATTATATATATTATTATGTATTTATTATTATTATTATTATTGCTTATAAGTATAGATTTACATATTATTATTCATTTTATTTTATTATACTATATACTTGGTGACCGATGACTTGAGTCAAGTAGCATGTTAACCCTAAAAGTTTTAAATGTTGGGGGGGGAGGGTCTAAGCCCATGCAGATTTTGCCACGCGTCCAACCCAGAATCTCTGTCATTTGTGGGCCCACTCCCAACTACATTAGCATGACAACACATACTTACCACCAGGTTTCATATGAAATACCGATTCTACCCTCATTTGTTCTTCAATATGACTAATTGCCCCTATAAATCCGCACGTGAGCGGTTTTCTGGATGGCTTTAAAATTATTTATTTAAGCCTAGTGTTTGACAAAAATAATAATAATAAAAAATAGGAAGGAGTAGATAATCGAGGGGGGACAAGAGCATGAGAGTCAGTGAAATATTGTTTAATTAAATGGGATGGAATAGATTAATTAGTAAAAAAATAAAAGAAAACATGGGTAAGGGTTGGCAAGGTGTTGAAGAGAGATTTTTGACCCAAAGCACACGGCCACACGAGACAGATGCAATCAAACCCAACATTAAAATATTAATCAGCCAGATACTACCCTTTAAGCTTCTTTGGGTTTTTTTAATATGTCATTTTTTTCATTAATGGGTATAATTATCTTGTTAATTGCTTAAGAAAAAAGGAAGAATCCATAATTACTTTAGTTTTTCTTTTCCAAAATGATGCATATTGTTGACAAATTTTATCATTAAAATCAAATGGTCTAATATGATTTGTTTGTAAGATGATGAAGAATTCAAGTACTATTTAACCACAAATTATTTCTCTTTTAAGGTGTATATGGAAAATATTCAATTGTATATTTGAGCACGGAAATTACTTTCCAACATTAGTTTGGACACAAACTGGCGTTAAAAGGTATCATAAAAAATAAAATAAAATAAAGTAATTAAAGCCAAAAAAAAAAAAGACAACATTCGGCCACGTGACAAGAGGGCCCACAGGGGACGAATGGTCACGTGTGGTTCAGATCACGCAGATGCGAATGTGGCGCCGCTGTGGTGGCAGTGCCCCCCTTCTTCTTGCTTCGCCGTTGACCCCCGCCTTCCTCTCTTTGACAGCTTTTTCTTCTTCTGTCGTTTGTTTTCACTTCTATTTTATCTCATCAAATTATCATCCCTCATATTTTGATTTAACTTTCTAAAATATATATATTTTAACTTTCTACAATATTTATCTTGTCTTACAAATCTAATAATATAGATTCACCGTTCTAAAGATTGAATCGGCATCTTTTTTCCTATTATATAAATTTTACATTTTGATCAGACCCGTTTTTTTATCACTTTCATTTGAAGTGGTCGTTACCTAATTTTTTGGGTGCTATCACACCAACACCTAATTGAAATCTCCTAATTTGCACCCAAAACCCTGAACTCATTTTTCATTGGAAGAAAAAAATGGTTTGATCCTATTAAGTCACCAAATGGAGTGCCCTAAGTCCATCTCACATGAGATGATAAATTGAAGGAAGGAAGAACTTAAGAAGCAACAAGAGCAAGTGACATGTATTTCCCAGGACAGTTGTATGTATTTAAGGATCCAGTTAATAACACCATTAACACCACCCTTCGAAGTTGGACCCAACACCTTTGTTATTATCTAATCTTAATCCTTATCCTAATCCGAATCCCACCCCACCCATCTTCCTTGTTAGCATAACCCGCCTCTCTTTTCGCCTCGTTTTTCTTCCACAATCAACGCTCACAACCCTTTTTTTTGTTTTGCAAATCTGACACTAATGACTTAGCCATTCTCACCCCCTTGGCGGTCACCATGAATGCATAAAAGCTCACTCACTAACTCCTCTTGCCTTGTGCCTTGCCTTGCTTCATGGGGAGGTGTCCCACAGGCATTCAACACCGGGGCAAGCACTCACACTACCTTGCATGTGTTTCACTCAAAGTTTTTATTACTTAAACGGTTACCCTCCCATGGGGAGGTATGCTTGGTTTGAACTTATAGAACCGGGTTTAATAGAATTTTAAAATTATAAATAAAAGGTTTTATTAGACATCAAATATCGGTTAAATTAATGCAATTTATATTAACAAATAAGGTTTTAGAGAAAAATCAAATTAGAAAGTCGGGTATAATGTAAAGTGGTATGGTGGCTGGAATTGTACTTCTTTACAAAAAAAATCTACATTTTCAGTTTTCACAAGTTTATTTTCATGGGTCAAAGACTCAAAATCAAGTACCACCATGAGGCATTAGCACGCACTGATCTCATATGTGTTGTCTTGTGTTGTTGTTTTCTTTGGTTTTGGTCGCGTTGGAAGCGGACCCAGCAAGGCAAGGATGGGATGTAATGCTGGTCGGCAGGTCTGCATTGTACCCTTCGTGCGAGGACAAGGTTTTGTGTTCAACCTCGACCATCTTTGCTTGTTTTTCTCGGCTCCACGCTCGCCACCGTCAAACCTCAATAGCACAATCCGTTTTGAAGGGTGTGTTGGATTTTTCCATCTCTTCGACTTTGGGTCTACCTGTATCCTCTGGTAAAATCCCATAAAATGAGAACGTGGTATAACAATATTTAGTGTTGTAATTAAGCAAAGATATGTGCCCATGACGTTGAAAAGATTAATTAACAATGAGTTCTGGTTGGATACATGCGGAAGTTTGATTGAAATATTTGAAACAGAGAAAAAAGCAAGGAATCTTGCATTGAAGGAGCATCTGTTAATCGTCCAAACTTGGGCTCCCTCGTGAATGATTGCCCAGAATGAGACACGGAAGGAATCGTGTACGGAGACAAAGATGCAGAAAAACAAAAGTTACAAGTTCAACCCAGATAAATATGACTAGGTAGTTAAGGCAGTCTATTAGGTCGGACGAGCTACTACATCTGATAAATTCGGGTAGTTGAGAAAAAAATGCATCCAATATCCATTTCATGCAACGAAACATGGTAGTTCTGGACAAGATTCTTCACTGTACATTTAGCAAAGATGTCAGCCTTCTTCCTACCGACCCATGTTAACGCTGCCAGAGTCGATGAGGATGGTGAGCCTTTTTGCGGTCTTTGTGAACTCACTGCAACAATCAACCAACATAGTTCAGAAATAAACACCAACAACCAAACACGCATTTTTAGCAAATTGTCAAGCGTTTCCTAATATCGATATTGTTAGGCTAGCATTGATAATGTTAGGAATGACATTTATTAATGTTAGGAATGACATTAATCAATGTTAGGAATGGAATGAATGAACTTGTAATTGGGTGTATCAATGTTAGGAATGGAATGAATGAACTTGTAATTGGGTGATTCTATGAAGAAAAAAATCACCTGAATGGTTCGTCTCCCGTATGTTTCACTGCACCTATTGCATCGCGGTAAAGAATGTTGTTCAGAGATTCAGAATTCTCAATACCAAACATGTCTGCCAGCTTTCTGTATAGTTCTTCGTATGAGCCAAGAGACGAGAGATCGAGTGTTCGACCCACATCTTCTGACTCCATAAACACCTTGCAGTGCCCAGTCTCCAGACCTAGGTCCCTGTTCTTCTGATCCTTGTACCAGGGGAACACTTCCCCGGAGGAGTTATCCGCCATCCCATTTGAAGATATGTTTGTGGTTTTATCTGCACTCCCATCTGATGAACTGTTCACTGAATTACTAAGAGAAAGCTGCTGTTCAGTGAGTATCGGCTGGCCAAAGAGAATAAACTGGGCTGTCTTGACATTCTCAGACTTGTTGGTGTTATGCCCAGAGTTTCCAATAGTCAGCAAGCAAGATACATTCTCTGAAGGTCTAAGTAAAGGAACTCTCGACGTGGGAGCAGTATGGTGTAGGTCGACATGTCGAAATCCGCCTGGAAACATACCCGACTGCAGCTTCTTTAGATGAAGATCTGATAAAGATAATCCAAATTGAGTATGCCTGGCTCCCTGTATGCCTGCAGGAGCATTGTCTGCAGAGTTGAGACAACACAACGGGTTGCTGGGCCCAAGGGGATGGTGGTTGCAGGAGAAGTTTGGCACCGAAAGTTGGCCCTCGATGGGCAAATCATGGTGTTGAGGGAGCCGAAACTTTTTCCGCGGTGGTGAGAAGGGTGTTAGATGGATAGCTGGCAAATTCGAAACCAGCTCAACCAGCCATGGACTGACTCGCTTAACGTTTTGAAGTAAATCAGGCTCATCCCAAGTCACCTGACAAATTCAAGAAGTACAATCCATTACAACCAAATTTATTTTGGCAGTCTTTTCAGTCATGAAACATTTAGAGCAAGCAACCAGTACAATTTTTCAACAAAATCATTCCTTCTATTTTCTTACAACGAGACACAGTGCACATATACTAGATGGAAAATAGTTCAGTAAAACGCCATTACTCTACTATATTTTCTGCCAATCAGTGAGAAGACAAATGCTGCACAGCAATGGCACAGTGATAAAGAAGTCAGCCACAGCAGAAAGAAGGAATATGACAACAGAAAACAGTAGAAGGAAGTGCTCTCTTAGAGAGTAAATCATAAAAGAGCTCAACACACAATATACTAAATCGTCCATAGTAACTAACAATTAATTTTCACCATGATAAAGACAAGTTTTTAGCTATCACCACACTTCAAAGTTCAGATCTAACAACAGTAAACAACCACAGAAGAACAACAATTCCCATGGCAACAACAGAATTTACCATTCACAAAACAATTTTGCCATTGCAATGACAGAATTATTACCATCAATCTCAAAAACAAACCCAATACCTGAAGAGCTCTCCAGGGCGAATTCGGCCAGGGAATCGGATCGGCGGCCTGAACAGAAGAAATGGTGCCCATAAACCAGCTGATCCGCGACGAATCCTCCGTCTCAAACGCCATCTTAAACCTCATCCCGGGGCACCACTGGATCCTCGTCGACGCCCTCACCGCCGACGCCTTCACGCAGAACTCCGGCGTGCTAGCCCTAGGGTAATAAACCACCTCAAAAGGCCGTCCATTGGCGGCCAAATTTACCGCCTCCACTACACACTCGGTCCTAACCCTCCACCTCCGGCAACTCCCCTCATTCCGCCCCAATTTGCTCTCGTCCTCCCTCACAAACATCGAAAACCCGCCGCCGTAGGGCCCCGCGGGGTTCCACCCCGACGGCGGCGGCGACTCCGGCCCACCACCGCCGATCCCCTCTTCGCGCGGCGGATGCCGACGCAGAGCTCGCCGTTCTCGGCCCGCAAGAACACGATGGAGTCGCCGGCGACGAGCTTCTTCTGGTTGACGAACGTGCTCCAGCCGGTGGTGAGGAGGTGGCGCCGGGGCGTCCCGCGGTAGATGTGGCGGAACTTCCAGACTTCGCCGTGGACGTCCTTGGCGAGGACGGTCTGCACCGGCGGGTCCGCCGTGTAGTCCAGGCGCGGGAAGATCGTCTCCGCGCAGTAGCGCGGGACGGAGAACCCGCCGCCGTTGTTCGCGTCGGACTGCGTCAAGGTCTTGGCGAAAGACGCCGGCTTTTCCCCGGCATCGCCGGCCGAGAGGCCGTCGTCGTCGGTGGCTTCCTCGACGGCGGCGGCGGGGACGAGGTGGATTTTGGCGAAGACCTCGTCGGTATCGGCGTCAGCCATGAACTTCACGCCGGCGACAGTGCAGAGGACGAAGGCCGGTGGCTTGGGGTGGCCGGTGGCGGAGAAGTCGACGGCGGCAGCGGCGTGCTCGGCGTGGCCCTGGGGGAAGTAGAAGACCTTGGCGCCGACGGCCGGCATCTGCACCATGCCGCCGGCGCAGGCGTGCCAGAGCTGCGCGTCCAAGCACCTCTCCTCCTTCATCGTCGACTCCTTTTTGCCGGCGTCGCAAAACGTTAGCATCGGTAAATCCGTCACAAACCCAGTGAACTCGTAGCTGCTCTGCTTTCTCTTCTCAAGTCCGAAATACCTAAAAATGACGTAATGCAACACAAAAATCAGCAGCAGCAGCAGCAAAAGCATAACAAGATCGCGAAAATTTTGCGAATTCATCATATACATGAACTTCCGATTTCTCAATTGAAAGGAGGCGTTTGCTTCTGATCGATCTTAGGAGAAGAAAGCTATATAATGGAATGGCTGCTCTAGAGACCTGAAAAAATGTACAGAGCACAAGCATTAGCAGTCATAAACACTAGGACAGGAAGGACAAAAGCTTTGTACTTTGCGTGGTTGAATGGCCGGTTCCTCTACCTACCAAGAAGAAAGGAATAATTGAAGGACCAAACTACGCAGTTGTGAATGTAAAGAAGTAAAAGAACAGCTCCTATGTCATCCTCTTGGATGAGTGCAAGTTATGGATTGGTAGAAGAGAGATCAAATCTGATGTTCTGAGAAGAGAAGGATCGGGCCATTACTGACCTTGGACTGGACTTGACACAAAGAAACGGAGAGCTACGCCAAATGCATTTCCTTGAAGCATTCCCAATTCCATATCTTCAAACAAAAGCAACACACAAACATTGCATCCAAGGAGAGATGCTGCAATTCACCGGAATTCACAGAAGGACTCCTACACTTTATCTAACAAAGCTGATCGGCTCACACAGTTCTTCTGCTCCCTCCCTCCTCCGACCAACAAAATCTGACTCCAACAGAGGATAAACTCCACGGGGAAGAGAAAGCAAGCGACTTTTTGCTTCCCAAACCACTGTGCTATCTCGAACTCCCCACCAAGCTAGGCGGAACCTGTTCCAAGTCCACTCCTGCGTTTTCAACTCTCCCAAACCAGCAGAAGCCAAACTCCAAAACCCAACACAACTCTCCCTCACAACACCAGCAAGAACCGATCACAAAACCACTCAAAACACTTCAAAAATCCAACCTTTCCCACTCAAAAACCAAACACCTATACTCTCACAAGAAGAAGGCAAGAAACTTGCAAACAGAATCAGTCCACAACACGCACAGCCGGAATCAGGCTCTCCCAGCTTTCAACCAACACCTCCGCTCTCGGACCAGCTCTTGCCCAATCCAAGACACTTTTCGCATAAATTTCGTCTTTCCCACCCCCTATCCACTCCTCTACTCCTTGCTATGCCTCTCCCTTGCCATTTTCACAGCAAACCCACCTCAGATCTGGTGCAAGACAGGTCCAGAAGCAACACAGCACAGGAAGCTAGCCTACTTTCTCTCGTCTACACGTCTGTGTCCTTCCTCTTGCTATTAGCTATGTCAACCGGGAAGAGGAAGAAAGAGCCAACAACAGTCCTGTCGATAATCAAACAAAGGAGACGACACAAGAATTTGATTTAAGTAGTTTAATTAATTTTAGTGATGCAACCCTTCTCCGTAATTAAGATTTAGCAAGTCACTAGTCGGACAGCAAAAGAAAAATGTGAGAAAGATTTTTTAAGATGTTTGTGTTGGTCTCTGGTTTGATTCCTTGCCCAGTTGTTTGGGTTGAATTTCAGGTTTTGTTTCGGTTACCTTAAATTTATAAATATTAATGGACGATACTGTAAATGAAGTATTTATTATCTGATTATATTATCTAATATTAATTAATTAATATATATTTTATATATATACGAGATATAAAAACATTTAGCCGTCTGTCAAAATTATATGATAATTACCTTTTTAGCAGGATAAACTTGCCCCTATAGTATTGATCTTGTAATTTAATGATTTATATTTACCGGAGCTGATATAGAAATATCTCTTGTTACTAGTAATTTTTTATATTTGATTTGTATGTATTTATATATTCAATTTCTTATATTGTCTGAAACTTAACTTTTATGTAAAATATTAAGTTTCAACCTTAACTCAGAGATGGTATATATATAGTATATATATAAACTTTTTGAAGGTAATATATATGCATAATTTTACTTCATCTAAGTTCTAGTCGCTTAGGCGATGTCTGTTGGTACAGTTTGGGAACATGAGAAAGCAAACATGAAATACGACAGAAAACTTTTCTTAAAATACGGCTATAACTTAATTATAAATTTCGTTTTCTTGACAAATAATGATATACTTTATTCGATCAATCCTTTTAATTTTGGGTACCCAATATCTCCTGGTTGTTAATAGTGAAATATTTGGTTTTCTGGTATACAATATTTTTGGCTGTTAATTTGGTTTTGCGTCAATTTATTTGGTTGTTATTGGTTTTTTTGAATTTTTGTTTTTTTGTACTATTTAAATAATTTAATAACAAAAAAATGGACATTACTCCAAACTTTGCCCTTGGTTTTCCATTTCTACGTAATTAATTAAATGATAAACAGTCAAATTTAAATAATTTTCTTACTTACTATTCATTTTTTACAAAACAATTTTCATTTACTTAAAACGGTTTTTTATCAAGAAGACTCCAAATTAGATTTTAAAAAGACTCCAAATTAGATTTTAAAAAATTAGAATAAATAACTAGTGATATTTTTGTGTAAACCAAAATTGGCACAAGTAGTTTACTTATAAGCATGGTCGGATAATAAGAATAATTTTATTTGAGTAGAAAATTACCGCTGTATACTTATGGCTGAATGTAAATGTTTCTGATACTCTTGCGGATTAAAATTAGATTGTAAATGATGAGATCCAATTTATAAATTAATTATAATAAGTTAATTATAATGCGATCCACATCCACGCTAATATGTCCCCCAAATGTAAAAGGCTTAGCTTTGGCTCATCTCTTTTCGCCATCTCACGAGAAAACTAGCTTCGACGTCATAAATCCTCACTGACGTGGGCAAATGTTGAACCGTAGATTGCGATGGGGAAAAAGATGAACGGCTGAGATAAGAGGAGGAAAATAAAAGGTACGAGTGCGGCCATAAATCGAATGTCGGCAGTTTTAGTACTGCGAAAAGTCTGCTCAGCATCGGACCGGACTCTCCTGGCCGGCACGGGTATATTAATTGTAATGATTCAGTTTAAAATATAATATAATAAATTAAATTATTTGTTAAAAAATAAATTAATAAATTAAAATTTTACAGTCTATCTATATTTAAAAATAAAATTTTATTTTAATAAATATTAGATATAATACTAAATTAAAAGATCTCACGTGTATGATCTTTCGGAAACAGTCTCACCCTTTTTATTTGTTTTTTTTTTTATACTCTTTACTCCGTCTCTGTTTATTTAGACTCCTGATTATTGAGTTTCTTATTTGTTTATTCTTCATCATACGGGCCCACTTAGTGGGGCCACGGTATGGTTTTGTTGGCCCACATTAATCTGCGTGTCCTCCATCTGTACTTGTGCATTTTATGTTTTTAATTAGTGGTTCATTTTTTTCCTCAAAATATTGTAACTGTAATTAGTGGTCCCCTAGCCCCGTGCCATCCAGTTTTTTAGATGGCTTTATTGGCTTCAAAAATATATCCAAAATGGGGAAGGAAGAATTTTTGTGGGGGTGTCTAACTTTGGTGTCTGTTTGCGTTTCGATAGATTTAGGCTTAATGAAGTGAGGTATTTTTATAATATATTTTTTATTACAAAATTAAAATATAAAAAATAATTATTTACAAAAGATGAAAATAATGAAAAGTTTTTTTATAAAAATGCAATTTGAATAATTTAACATAAAATCCTTTACAAATTGTAAGCTTATTTTTTACGTTAGGCTCTTTTATAACTATCCCAATATATTCAAGTGGTAAAAATAAATTTATAAAATTATATATCAAGAGAGGTAATTAAAAGAAAAAAATTGGGTAGTAGAGATTTTATATTGTGCTCGCGATTAGAATAAGTATTTTATTTGACATAATATAGGTTTTATTAATTCATTATGTTTATCACTTTCATTTTACCACTCATGATTCTCATTAATAATTAGTCTCATTTATTGTGTTATTTGCTTTATTTGTTCTCATCGCATATAAACAATAATCATCATGTCCAAGAAACTAACAATTTGCTTTATTTTTGTTTATCGTTCTTGAAGACCGTTATATAAATTAATATTTGGCTACAATCATCGGCCCACTATATTGTTAGCACTGTCGAATTTGAGATGACGTCATAAAACATCGAATTATTTTTTTCACACACTAGAAAGTGACTATTATTTTTTACAAATTTTGATTTTCAAACAAGGTGATCATTTTATTACAGTAATTATACCTTTTACCTATTTTTTTATAACAACTATGTAGAAACATCATAATTATTAGTGGTTGAGATGGGCAAGCTAGAAGAAGGATTTGAAATAAAAAAAGTCCATTTTTTAGATGAAACGGTGATTTTTTACTGTGTCGTGGTTTTTTATATGTCTTGAACCAATACGATGAGTTAAGCCCAAGCCATAAGATTCAATGTCATAAAAATTATAATAAAGTTTAATAAAAAATTAAAAATAAGAATAAATTTTATAAAATATAATACATACTATAAAATTATAATGATATATTATATAATTAATAATTTATTTAAATTATTTTATTACGCATCTTAATATGTTATATTACTCTATTAATTTCAACTAATTTAATTAAATTAATTTTTATCATATATTTAATAAATTGGTCCAATTCCGATTTTGGCGCTTGCGTTGACGACGACCCGAGTCGCCGTCCACTAATCAATAATTAACCACAGTCGGAATTTATGGGGGGTGCCAATTTCAGTGGCACGTGTGGGTCGGTTAGCCATTCGCGCTCACAAGGGCGGGGCACGTGTGAGGAGGATGTCTGTGGGCCGGCCTTGACGACAATTTGAGGTCCAACGTTTATGAGACTAGGACTTAAGCTACGGTAATGAGGTCATGGGGGCGTGACAAGTAACGTTCACATCGACTCTGGACTCACTTTGTTCGTAGGCCCCGTCTTATCTCCAAATCCTAAGTTGTAAACATGCCACGAGTGGCAATTGCTCCTGTTGCAAACAGTTTGGGGGCTCAATTGTTGATTGGATTGCTTGGGAGGGGAAAAAAAGTTGATTGGATTGATGACCATAAGAAATAGCCCAATTCAGGTGACCCACTGTTGCTTAAAGTCACCCTTTTTTTTTAACGCTCTGGTGGGCCGTCCGAGATTAGAGATTGAGGTACTTTCAGAGTCTTGATTAATTAATTGGTGAAAGATCGAAACCTAATCTAATCTTGTAAAAGAGTTTAACACTTAATTAATGTATGTACGTATGTATAGTATGTACATATGTATATACATAAATAGATATAAAACCAAAAAGTGAGGGGATGCAACAGGGGAGCTATGTGAGTTATTAATAATAGTATGGTGTTTGTCAAATTAGTGAAAGATGAGGTGGAAAGCAACATGTGAGTTGTGGGGCTCGTCACTCATAAAGACCTAAGTAGTGTACATATGGCCACCATGCCAGCCCAAGCAAATATTTGTTTAGGATAAAGAAAAACACTGGACCAAATGACATGAGATTATCCTCTTGATTGTCGGAGTGGTTAACGAACATACGCTGGCTTCAAACTTCCATTTTCAATGCTTGACATTATTTATTTTATTGTGTTTTAATAAAACAAGTCATTATAATATATTATATACACGTTTATTTTTTAAATTAATAAAAATACAATGCATAGCATCAACTCCAACTTATGTTAAGGTGTGAATTTGAATAAAATCCGGTCAACATTGTGAATATATTCGCATTCCTCAAACTAGCTAAGCAAATTTATCATAACTTCCAATTGAGTTGGAAGATTTGTCTTAATTTGAATTAATGCGAGAGTATTAACATGTTTATTGATATTAATATTTCCTTTTATTTTTTTATCAAATATAAAATTAATTATAGCAGTGGAAGTTGTTGGTCATGCAAATGTTCAGAATAATTAAGATTACAAAAAATGTGATATATAAGATCAAAATTTGTATTTTTTATTCTTATTTTCACATTAAAACTAAAATAAATACCTAAGTCTATGATAATAGTTTTTTTTAAAGCCTCTTTAGTTTACATGAAAATAGTGTAAATAATAAAAATTTTTCGTATAAAATAGAAATGCAATGAGATAAAATGTTATGAAAGTTTTAAAAATTTACGTCACGTATATATATATAGTTTAAAAATAAGATGAAAATTAAATATTCTAAATGTGTCTCTTAAATTTTTTTAAAATTTTTTATAAGTAAATATTGCTTTATAAATTTTTATATTGACGTATTTTGATTGAAATTAAAATTTTTTTAACTAAATTATAAACTGTTCAAATGTAAGAAAATTTGTGATTTTCAAATTTTATATTTTTTAATACAATTTTACGACAACTAAATAAACCTTAAATCATCCACAATCAAAACCACAGAAAATAAAGAAAATTATTATATATTTTTTAAGACGGTTTTGATTGATTAAAATTGATTTTTTATTACTAGAACTTAGCACTGTTGACTATTTGCCCGGGCGCTCGCAAAAAAGTTGACAGCTACAAAACAACCAAGGCTGGCATGTAGGCCCCGCGTAAAAACATGACACATTAATGACGTCATACACGTCACTTTCGCGTGGGGGCGATGGGACGTGGGCATGCTCGACGGGGCCCCTCCACTCCCGAATCTCTGTCGCTCCCCCCACTTTTCCCAACCAAACCGGACTTTTAATTACTGACCCAACCCGAGTAGACCAACTCGACCTGTGGGAAACTAATTGTCAATCTTCATGTCACGTAATTGTGTCATTAATAAAAAAAAGCTCACTATCGGACCTAAAAAAAACATAATGTTCAGTTTTTTTTATACTTAAAATGTTGTTGGAAATAGGAGTTTAATCATCAAGGCAATGCATATAATAATCTGATCAATCTATTCATGTTTAATATTGTCTGATTTGTTGCTTCAAAGACACACATGTCAACAGTATTCAAGTTGTAATTTCCATATATTCTTCCTCACAAGCTAGCTCGAACTTTTGGTAAATTCGCATTTATCTTATTTTGTTGTTTTTTGCACTCGAAAAAGAATGT
Source organism: Piper betle (assembly GCA_033002965.1). Classification (NCBI taxonomy): domain Eukaryota; kingdom Viridiplantae; phylum Streptophyta; class Magnoliopsida; order Piperales; family Piperaceae; genus Piper; species Piper betle. The sequence goes on from JAURVB010002003.1 coordinate 21,271, forward strand.
GTTATTATACGAATACGCTCGAAATCAGGGTTGGTATCATTAACAACTCACATGGTGCCTTAATTTACGGGCTTAGGCCAAATTTATACCATTTTTTGTTAATTAAGATATGATTAATATTCGCAAGTAGCTACAGAGCTATGATCCAATTTTGAATATTTTCCATTATTTGCAAGTGATTAAAACAAGAAACATGGGTCAGTTTTAAAAAAACAAAATTATTAGGCGACAGATGTGACACATTTAAATGCAAAAATATTGATGATTTTGTTTAGCAAAGGTATAAATATGATTGTTATTTTCATTCATTCATACATACATATATATATACATACATACGCATGTATGTACGTACATATATAATAGACAGACTTTAGGTGTCCTTCGTTCAAGTTCAATATATGGTTGTAGTTATGGTAATGTAAAAAAGTTGTATAAAACAATAAAGATATTTCCTCTTCAAGTTTTTGATGGGCAGGATGACTAAAAGAAAAGTCCAGTCCAACAAAAAGTAGGCAATGTTGTATACATCCAACCTAACTTTTTGTCCAACTCAATGCCTTCTCTACAAGGCTGTTAATTCCACAACCCATTGGTTTTTGTTTGCCAACCTTAATCAAGAGTTGGCCATGGCTAAGCAAATTAAACATATACGTTTACTTTTTGTCCCGGCTTTTACAAAATAAATCCCGAGCGCATAAAAACCGGCGAAATATGTAACCTAGTTTTGTCACTTCATATTGATTACCATGTAGAAGTTTTATATATAAATGGTGTATGATAGTAAGGATGTTCACGATGAATTTTATGTCTAATCTTCGGTATCATATTTAAAACATTGGTGTGACTTTCAATGCCTTCTCATTATTGTAAGAGTGCTCAATTAACAAAACTAATGCGTTTAGTCAATCGCAACATGCTAATATGGAGATAAAAACCAGGGTCACTCTGACATTTACAAAATCAGTGTCTGAAAACACTTATCCTTCAGTCCTATCCTCTCTTCCAACGTGGAATAAAAGATGCCAGAGTGCTGGAAGCTAGAAAGGACACTGGGGTCAAACTGGCTAATAAGTGGTGAAGGGAAGGGACACCACACAACTCACAAGATGGCCCTCACCTCCCACTGGGAAGTTAGCCAGACAGAGATGGACAAAAACTCAAACATGGTAGGTCCCCAATCAATAATTCCTTGCTTGCTTACCCTCCAAATAGGTGCCCCAAATGACCCACATCAAGAGCAAATGCTCTGTGACTCACTGGGGCATTGGTTCTGTTTTTACCTACACGGAAGGGAAGGAGCTCTCTGCAATCTACAAGCTCATGTGGTCCACCGGCAACGGGGAAGGGGGCCTTCCTTTGATCTTTACTTGATGGGTACATTCCTACTTTCAAAACAATAGTGATGATGAAGGAAGGATGTCGGAGACCACAGAAAAGATTCCGACTCTTTTTCTCATTTGGCAGGGAAGGCAGAGAAGACCCATGAATGAGTTTCCTCTCTTCGGGTGGCGTTCTATCTGACTATCAGTGAAGAAAGTGTCAGCAAAACAAAACAATGCTCCCTTCACTGTTTTCCCTTCCAAGTTGCACCGTCAACTACCCTTCTCCTAGCTATTACTCCTGAGTAATAATTCTGGGAAGAGATTACTGAGTTTTACTATAAACCACAAAGCTTAGTTACAATATTTACTGGTTCTTTCATATGCACTTGTGAAAAAAGCTATATCAATGAAAGCATTAAGTAACTTATGACTTAACTGATACAAGCCTGCGCTAGTGATGCTCCTGACTGCATGGTGGCGGGGCCGTCCTCGTCCTGATCTATTCAGAAGCGGAAGCAGAATCATTACTAGCCGAATATGTAGCTGGCGACTTAAGATTCAATTTTTAAGCTTTTCATATGTTTCTTTGAATTCAATCATAATCGGAGCATTAGCGAAAAGATATATAGCTCTGAAGGAGGATAAATAAAATACAATAGCAAGAAAGAATTAAACTTAGCACCTCACAGATTTTTCTTGCAGCTCAAATTTACAATATTAAGAAAGATGTACTCGCATGCAAGATGGCCTGCCGTCTGTCACACTCTTTTAGTTATATATATACATAGGAATATGCTAGTATAGGTTGCAACGTTTTGCGGTGCATAGGATTATCGGCCTTGGAATGAAAATGCAATGGCCCACAATCCATCCTTTATTTTCAGCCCCCTTATATATATATATATATTCATATTTATTTGCCTTCCCCCTCCCCACTGCCGGTTTCCACCGCCATTGTGGCCTTGCCCCGCCCTGCCCTTCCATTGGCCCCGCCCCCATGACCCCGCCCGCAGCTGTCGTCCCCCACCGCACCGTCCATAACAGCGGCGGCAACCCCCGTGCCGCTTCCCCCACCCCTTCGGGCCGCCACCTTCTTCCCGTGCCCATGCCCACAGTCGCGGCCCCCTATGTCCCCCTGCCCTAAGTGCCACCATCCACCAACCCCTCGGCCAGTGCCGCGGCCCACTATTGATTCGATCCCGACTCGAGTCAAGTTTTTATTATAAAAATACCTTCCCTTATTTCTTCTTCCCTGTTTTGCCGCGCCACCCCACTTTCAATGACCTCGCCGCCGGCCGGCCGCTTGCCAGCACTGTTGCCGCCTCGGTGGTTGGTGGGTTAACAGGAAAACGTGCGGCGGTGGCAGGGTGCGGGCGGCTGTGAGCAAGCGGAACTCACTGCGAGCAGGTAGGGGCAGGGGGTGGGGGTGGGGCTGCGGCGCCAGGCGGGGGTTGGTGGACGGTGGCACTTTGGACAGGGGGAATGCGAGGCTGCAACTGCGGGTGGGGGCAGGGGAGGAAGGTGGCGGCCCGGACGGGTGGGGGAAGCGACGCAGGGGTTGCCATTGCGGCTACGGACGGTGGCGGTGGAGGATAGGCTGCGGGTGGGGTCAATGGCCAAGCAGGGGTGATGGCGGGCCAGGGTAGAAAAAATATATATAGAGAAGGGGGTGAACATAGAGGATGGATTGTAGGCCGTTAGATTAGATGATCCATGCGCGGCCTATGCGCTTGTAAAACGTTGCAGTACATAACAGATAGGCTCTCTCTGTCTCTCTCTCTCTATATATATTAGTTATCTAAATAATATTTTACGTGATCTTTGTTTGACGTTGTGTGAGATGTTTTGTGTAATTTGCTTTGGTTTAAGCAGCTAAGTTTTTTGTTAGATTAATGTATTCCTATTGAATAAATTTAATGACCAAAACCCGGTTACTTAAAAATACGTTAGAATACGCAGTTTTAAAGATAAATTTCGAGCACAAATTTTGCAGCATGAACCATACCGGATTTGGCTTGACCATATTAAAAAAGCATGCTTAAATTCATTCTCTTATCAAATTTCTAAGAATGCTATGCTCTTTGTTATTAATACATAAGATCCAATATTTTTACGTCTTTTTGTGTGCTATCATATTTAGTTATTTACTAATTAGCGAAGGAAAGGTTTGAGTATAAATATAACAAAATGTTAATAGACGCGGTAGATATTAAATGGGTCAAATAAATCTCATTTAGATATTTGATTGGTCATTATCAAGGTCTAACCTTTTTACATAGGTGACGAACGTTGGTTTTCAACGTTTGAATAGCATGATTCTAAATATAATTTGTATTAGTGTTTTTGGCGTGTGAGAGTTAGACGCAAAGGCACGCCCATTGTTTTTTTCTTTTTTATTTTATAAATAGTCAACAATAATAACAACAACAATCCAAATTAGGGTTCGAAAACTCTAAAACTGGCACTGAAACTGATTCAAAACCAATCTCATGACCATCAATTGTGATGAAGCCTTAAAAAAGCTAATTAGCAAAGAGCATTAAGTTGTGCACATGGAATCCATTGAATTAGGATCCACCAAAGGTGGTGGGTGCCTCAATTGGCCACTCAACCAACGAAACACAACAATAATATGTTTATGTCTCCCCCTCACTGCAAACTTTTTTTTAAAAAAATGTTCTAAGAACCATGCAAAGCAAGCATCACGAGGTGTCTTTGCATTTATAGATCCAAGTGGTCCAACCAAGAAGAACTGATTTGATTTTAGCCGCCCTAATCTCGTGGTCAACACAAACCTTGTTTTGGATTCAATTAACTATTGAAGCCCATTAGGCAGGGCTGTGAACGAGGTCTTGGGATGGGAGTCCTGCTTTGTGCCTTAATTTCAGCGAATTAAACAAGTACTTAGCTTGTTTTGTTTACTGAGAGAAAAAACACTCCATCTACGCTAATTAGGAAACACGAAAGCAACATTTTCGATCAATCCGCGTCGATCAACTTTTCTATCTTATAATGTCACTATTAAGTATCATAAAATTGACGTTTCTTTAGCCTATTTTTTATCTATCCAAGTTGTTATGGTTTCAGATGGCATTTGTATTATATATGGCATGTTCAAGCTGTTTTCCACGTTCAAAACCCTAAGCCCATGTTGAGAAATTGAACATCAATCCTAATGGATTCCATTGGGCTACAGATGTGTTTTCTTTTACTTTTTGTTTTCAGGTTACAGGCAACCAATCTCTGTCAGGAATCAGAAGAATAAATGAAAGGGTAAATTTTATTGGTAGATATCAGATACCTACGGATATGCAAAAAAAGATTAATATCATGAATAAAATCAGGAGGGGTTGACAGATTAAAAACAAATAATTTCGACAAAAATCAGGATGAGAGGCAAGACCAACTGACAAGATTCGGCAGGAGGAACGAAGTCAATTAGTGTTAAACCAAAAAAAAACCCAACAATTTTTTGGTCTGAATGTTGTTTCCCAACGACCCAAGTGTGGGCCAGGTCCATTTAGAAAATAAAACATATAAACAAAAAACAAATGAGGGACATGGTGACGGTCCTTATTGGGATCGGCATCATTGAATCAATTATCAAAAGATTATTAAAAATTATTATGTTGATTTGATTGAGAAATAAAAGAATATCGCCTATTTATTTAGTTTTAAAAAATGGTTCAGACAAATGGGCCATGACCGTGGGCTACGGCGTCCAACGAGTAACGATGATCGTTCAAGCCCACAATGCTTGCCTGGCCTCTCGAAAGCTGGGCCATGTTATGAAATCACATGGGCTTCTGTATGATGGGCCTTTCAATGGAGGCCCAAAATTCACCAACAATATCTCCCATTATAGTCCGACTTCATTTTAGGATACACGTTCCTTAAATTTTTACATTTTTCGTGTCATTCAAACAGACCCTTAAACAAAATAATCTAGCACATTATTGCACTGAATTGCTCAATTAGTACGTGTATTAGATGATGGTGTGTTGTCGAGGTAAGGAATCAAAGTAGGGAGAGCAAAAATGGTACATTAATTATTTAATTTATCAAAATCCATAAACAAAATATCCATCAAAGACCTTTCTTTACATTAATTATTTGATGGGCTTTTGTAAGAAATGAGGCTATAAGATTTTGGGCTTTGGCCTTCAACATTTTCACCTCTTGAAATCGAAGGCCAATATAATATTGTTAGTGCTAAACGCAAGCAATGATTCGTAATTAGAATTGCATGCAATTTAGGGTTAGTACACTAAAAATATATTTCACTCTCCAAAAACATATCATCGTCTGGGGTGCACTGACAGACACCATTATTTGTTTATCAGAAGACAAGGAATTGATGGGCTTGTTTCCCCTCATATTTGCTGTTCCAAAGAAATATTTAAGTGACCAAAAGACTAAAATAGATAAGATTTTCAGCTATCCTCTATCTGCTCCTCTATGATATCTTAATGCGTCGTATAATAGACATGTATAGAGTCTTTACATGTTTAATACATGTTTATTACACGGCGCATTAAGATATCATATAGTTTAACAACAAAAACCACCCAAACTTGTATATGCCGTGATTCTTATTATTCAAAAGAGGTGATTTTAAGCTAGTGATCTTGTTAAAAATAAAAAAAGGCAATTCATATAAAGACAAATGCTATGGTTTAAGCCTTATTTATGAAGCTAAAAATTTTCTTAAAAATTTGAACCCTCACACTATGAAAATCAATTTTGGAGGTGCGACTATGGGAGTCCGATTGGTGTTGGGTTGTCCCTCCTCTATAAATACATGAAACGGAAACTTTATTTTGGGCAAAAATTAAGATTTTGCTGATTTAGTTAGTTGAAAGGGATAAAAGCAACGTACAACACTTTTCTTCTTTGGTCTCATATTCAGCGGAGAACTTTGCTGGGACGATCACATGGATATATGATTTACTGATGCTCTCAGGGAGAGAGTGGCATGGTAGGAGGTGTTGGTAGAAGGGCTTACTAATGGTGATGGTAATGCTCACACAGTGTTTGATTGGTTGCAAACCCTAATCGAGGAGGTGGATAAGGTTGCCGATCAATCGGAATCCACTAGTGTGTGAGGTGATGATAGGGCTGAGATGTTGGAGCATCTCAGGGCTAATTAGGAGGCAATGACGACAAATGTGGCTCTTCTGAAGTGTGGACTAGTTAATCAGCCTCAACATGTTATTGCTGACCCGATCAGCCAAAACCTAGGAAGGCTTAAGGTGTCGGAGCCAATGAAGTTTTGGGGAGTTAGATCAGCAAAAGATTTAGAAAACTTCAGTTGGGAGATGCAATAGTATTTTTGAGCAGTTGAGATCCTTGCTCATAGGCAAGTGGTTTTTGGGTTTTGGAGAAAAATTGCTCCTGTAAAGGGAGAAAGAAAATTGTGTGGATTGAAAAAAGTGAATGTTTTGTTGAGATTTGCTTGCAATAGTCAATGGTAACTTCGCCAAGTTCTTATTTGTAATCTGTAATTCTTTATTTTTCTTGGCCAATATTAATTTTGAGAAAGTACAGTAAATTGGGATTAGGGGAGTTTATTCTCCTATGGATATATTCTGTATTAAACTTGTGATATAGTGAATTTGATCTAGCCATTTGCCCCGTGGTTTTTTTAAATTTGGGGTTTTCCACGTAAAATTATCTTGTCTAATCTCTCTATTTGTTTGGTATTTCTCATCCTTATGTGTTGAAATATGGGATTTGTATTTGGTTTATTTGGTTAATCCCAAAAAGTGGTATCAGAGCCAAGAGGTTGCAAGTTTTGGTTATTGATATTTGATGCCCACTAGATGTTTGACAAAATTTTTAAGAGCCTAGTTGGTGTGTTTGTGATTTATATTTCAAAAAGATGGCTGATGAGAAATATGTTAAGATGATTTCTCTTAAGGGGCCGAGTAATTGACACTATTGAAAAGGAAAGATGATTGATCATCTTTATTCTAAAGATTTGTACGGACCTATTACTTATTAGAAATTGACAGAAGTGACTGAAAAAGACTAGAATAAGTTTGATAGGAAGACTATTGCCTATTTGAGACAATGGGTAGATGAAGTTGTGTATCATCATGTTTTTGAATTGACATCTTCAAAAGTACTATTGTGAGATCCCTCAACTTAGTCCCACATCTAATACCTATTGGGAGAAGATCCTGTTTATAAGTGGGAATGAACTATAGATCTTTAACTTTCGGGGTACCCATTTTAAAGAAATGACTTAGCCCATTACGTTGCACTTTGGGTTGGGTCGTTACAAATGGTATCAGAGCCGACCTGGTTTCGTGTTAGATGGTGGGCTAGATTAGAAACGTTGGCTAGGCTGCCGGTCACGGGCCGAAGGTCGTGGGCTGGGGCTAGCAACGGGCCAAGAATAGGCATTTCGGGGACGAAATTCCCTAAGGTGGGTGGATTATGAGATCCCTCAACTTAGTCCCGCATCTAATATCTACTGGGAGAAGATCCTATTTATAAGTGGGAATGGACTATAGATCTTTAACTTTCGGGGTACCTATTTTAAAGAAGTGACTTGGCCATTACGTTGCACTTTGAGCTGGGTCGTCACAACTATGGGATAAACTCTAAGAAGTTTATGAGAGGAATACTGCTGGCAATAATACCCTTTGATAAGGAAATTGGTAAACTTGAGGTATAATGATAGAAGTGCTATAAGTACCCTTTTGATAAGGAAATTGGTAAACTTGAGGTATAATGATAGAAGTGCTATAAGTGTGCATGTCAATGAGATGAAGAGTATTATTACTCAAATTGCCAGAATGAAGATGACTTTAGATGAGGAATGACAAGCTATCTTGCTCCTCATCACTTTGCCAGAGAGTTGGGAAACATTGGATCTCTTTGAGTAATGCTGCTCCTGATGGAAAACTCACAATGAACATGGTAACAAACGGCTCACAATGAACATGGTAACAAACAGTTTACTGAATGAGGAAGTGAAAGAAAATCTCTACCAACTTCAGGGTCTCATGCATTAGTGTCAGAAGAGGCAAAAGGTATATCAAGAAAGATTGTTGGAAACTCAAGAAAGACTTGAAAAATAAAGACAACAATGATCACTAGAAACGAATACTAATATTGTATATGATGACATGGTGATTCTTTCTAATTGTGAAATAATTTTTTGACTGCTGATTGTGATGCTAGGTAGGTAGTTGACTCGGGAGCATCGTTCCATGCAACTCCAAGCAAAAATTTCTTTACTACCTATTAATCTTCAGATTTAGGTATAGTGAAGATGAGAAATAGTAATACTTCTAAAATTGTAGGACTTTGTGATGTGCATATAGTAACAAACATGGGTTACAGATTAGTACTTAAAAATGTCAGACAAATTCCAGATTTGCGGATGAGTTTGTTGTCAACCAAAGTGCTTGATGATAAAGGATTTGGTTCACAATTTTCACAAGGTGTACGGAAACTTGTGAAAGGTTCTCTTGTTGTTGCTAAAGGGAAGAAGTGTTGCAGTTTATACAAGACTTAGGTAAGTATAGTTCGAGGGGAGGTTAATATCTCCTCATTTGATTTTACTACTGATTTGTAGCACCATCAATTGGGACACATGAGTTAGAAGGGACTAGAGACTTTGAAGAAGTTAAATTTCCTTTCCAAGGTCAATGACATCAAAATTAGTCCTTGTGACCATTGTTTGATAGGCAAACATTGTAGGACATCCTTTGCAAGCACAAGTACAAGAAAGTTAGAAGTTCTTGAGTTGGTACACTCTGATATGTGTGGTCCATAGAGGTAAAATCTCTTGGCAGTTCTATTTATTTGGTCACTTTTAATGATGATACTTCTAAGAAGGTGTGGGCTTATAACATGAAAAATGAAAGTGATATTTTTGGCATTATTAAGAATTTTCATGTATTGGTTGAAAGAGAAACATGTAAGCCTTTAAAATTCCTTAGAAGTGATAATGGTAGTGAATATTGTTCTGTTAAATTTGATGAATATTGTAGCAGACATGGGATTAGGCATGAGAAGACGGTTCCAACTTGTGTTCAGCCAACCTCAGCACCTCGAGGTTGCTGCCTTCAACCTTTGCTCGATCACAACGTGTCTGTACCATATCAAACACCAACATAAAACTTTTGGCTACCGACACGCCTTGCTGATAGGCTATTCCAGAAGTCAAACAGTACCACACGGTGCACTGCCTGATCGCCCAACCAGCAACTACGCGTCTTGGGTTCGTGTCATCTGCCCTTGCTCGTCTCAACACCAGTTCCCACAACTGGCTGCCTTGTAAACTTCGACCATGACCTAGGATACAAAAGTTCCTTGTCTAAATGCCAACCAACAAGCAAAACACAGATTACAGGAAAACACTTCCCAACCTTATATCATTAACCCGATCATAAGGATTTACAAGCACTCAAACTCTCCTCTCAAGCACCTGCTCGTCTTGTGGACAGCCCCCCACAGCCTCGCCTCAATGTACCCAAATACAAAGGCGCACACAGGAATTACTCCCCGAGTAATCCTATCCCGGTTGCCAACACAAGCAACCTAACAACGTGTACCTGGTTTCCAACAAGCCGATGGAGTTCCAGCACTCACCACGAACACAGGCTACAGCAACTCCACGCTTCTTCTCACCAGCCGTACCCCACTGCTTTTCCTCATAAAGGAACACGCCTCGAATCTCAAGAACTCTCCTCCTCGCCAGACTCGATTCCTCTCTTGATCCACTCCCACGTCTTTCCTTTCTGGTCCGTTGATCTTCCTGGATCCACCCACTTGGTGATCTTCCTTGATCCACCAACCTGGTGATCCTCCTTGATCCACCCACCTGGTGATCCTCCTTGATCCACCTACCTGGGTTGAGGCCATGAGTACAACTTGTTATTTGATTAACAGATCTCCTACACATGCCTTGGACAGTGACATACTAGAAAGGGTTTAGAGTGACAAAAAGGTCAGTTATTCTCATTTGAGAGTCTTTGGTTGTAAAACCTTTGTGCATGTGTGCAAAGAGCAAAGGGCTAAGGTTGATTCTAGAGCCATGAAATGTATTTTTTTGGGATATAGTGATAATAAGTTTGGATACAAACTTTAGGATCCTAAAAATAGAAAATTGATTATGAAGCGGAGATGTAGTTTTTAGGGAGGATCAAACAGTTGAGGACTATGGCAAGGAAGAAGTTCTTTAAGCTAAATTTCAGGAAAACTTAGAAATTATAAAAGAACCTTTAATCTCAACTAGAAGTGAAGAGGTGACTCAGGATGACACAATTATTTCCTCACCTAGTGATGATGAGGGCGAAGATGTGATGTCTGATAATATTTTTAATGAGTTTGTTAATGATGTTGGACAGGAACAGTGAGATTTTGATCAAGGGCAACCAACTAATGTGAGGAGATCAGCTCGTGAACGAGTTCCATCAATAAGATATCCATCATTAGAATATGTGATAATTATTGAATGTGGAGAACTAGAAAATTTTAGTGAGGTCAAAGCTCATGTAGAAAAGGATAAACAGTTGAAGGCAATATAATATGAGATGAAGTCTTTGCATGAGAATCACACTTATGATGGATCTTCTAAAGGGGAAGAGAGCATTGAAGAACAAATGAGTTTATAGGATTAAATATAAAGAAAATAACGCACAGCCAAGGTACAAGGTAAGGTTGGTGGTGATGGGCTTTGGACAGGAGAAAGGTATTGATTTCGATGAAATTTTTTCTCCTGTTGTTAAAATGTCTTCTATTAGAATTGTTTTGGCTTTGGCTGCAAGTTTGGATTTGGAAGTTGAACAGTTAGATGTGAAGACAACATTTCTTCATGGTGATCTTGAGGATACCATATACATGGAGCAACTGAAGGGTTTTGAAGATAGAGGAAAGGAACATATAGTATGCAGACCGAAAAAGAAGCTCCTAGATAGTGGTACAAAAAATTTGATTCTATCATGGAAAAGAATGAGTATAATAAGTTTGTTTCTGATCACTGTATGTTCATCAAGAGGTTTGTTGATGGTAACTTTATTATTCTGTTGCTTTGTGTAGATGACATGTTGATTGTAGGATATGATGGAGCCAAAATTACAAGTTTAAAGAAGAAATTGAACAAATCTTTTGCAATGAAGGATTTGGGACCGACAAAGCAAATCTTGGGGATATCCATTCGGCATGACAGGGGAGCTAGAAAGCTTTGGATGCCATAGGAAAAGTATATAGAAAAAGTATTTAAAAAATTTAACATGAAAGATGCAAAGCTGGTTGGAGTTCCACTTGGGAGTCACCTCAAGTTGAAGAAAAATGACTTAAGTGAAACAGAGATGACAGATATGAGAAATGTTCCTTATGCTTCTGTAGTTGGTAGTTTGATATATATTATGCTATAGTTTGTACAAGGTCGGATATCACATATACAATTGGAATGGTTAACAGACATTTAGCAAATCCAAATGAAGAACATTGGCAAGCGATTAAATAGATAATGAGGTACTTGAGAAGTACACCCAAAATGTATTTATGTTTTGAAAGTAATAAACCTTTATTGGTTGGCTACACCGATGCAAATATGGCAGGTGACTTGGAGATAAGAAAGTCAATATCTGAGTTTGTTGTTAATTTTGCTGATGGGGCTATGCCTTGGTAGTCTAGGTTACAAAAGTGTATTGTATTATCTACAACTGAAGCATAATTTATTGCTACTATAGAAGTTTGTAAGGAGATACTATGGACAAAGAGATTTTTGAATGAAATTGGCATTAAACAAGAGAGATATATTGTACACTGTGATAGCCAGAGTGCAATTCACTTGAGTAAGAATTCAAATTTTCATTCAAAGAGCAAACACATTGATGTGAGATATCACTGGATAAGAAATGTGTTGGAAAGTAAATCTCTTGAGCTAGCAAAAATTCATACTGAAAGGAATTTTTCAGACATGATGACTAAAATTATATCAAAGGAGAAACATGTTTACTGTAAGAATGGAGTAGAAATGGATAGAGCTTTCCATGTTGGCTAAAGGTATTTCACGGAGTCGGGAAGGGAGGTTTGTTGGGTTGTCCTTCCTCTATAAATACATAAAACAGAAACCCTATTTTAGGCAAAAATTAAGATTTTACAGATTTGGGTAGTTGAAATGAATAAAAGCAACATACAACACTTTTCTTCTTTGGTTTTTTAGTTTTGGAGAAAAAATTGATGCTACAAATAGAGAAAGAAAATTATGTTGATGGAAGAAAGTTGAATGTTTTGTTGAGCTTCACTTGCAATTGTCAATAGTAACTTCGCCAAATTCTTATTTGTAATCCATAATTCTTTATTTTCTTTCTTGGCCAATATAAATTTTAAAGAAAGTATAATAAATTGATATTTGGAAGTTTGTTCTTTTATAGATATGTTATGTATCAAATTTGTGATATAGTGAATTTGATATGACCATTTGCTTTGTGATTTTTTCTTTAAATTTAGGGTTTTTCATATAAAATTATATTGTCTAATCTCTCTATTTATTTAGAATTTTTTATTTTTATATGTTAAAATAAAAAATTTGTAGTTAATTTATTTAATTAATCCAACAATCGGAAGGGCCACATGTTGTCTACTTCGAAATATGTCGCCGTCGTAATTGCATTTGCGATGCACATCATTACCATGCCATTGCCGACACATTTGTACCCAAACACCATGATTACATACGTGCCAAGCCAAATCCGAATTCCAAAACATCTGGATATCAATTAACCAATGAATATTTTTATTTTTTTCTTTAAGAAAAAACCTAGAAAAATGAATATTCTATTGGCAGGCATGATATGATATGATTTATCGATGGCCCAGTAATTCATTCCCTTTCCTCCTTATGATGATGATTAATGGAAGTGTTAGTTTTATCAATTAAGAGTTGTGGACCAACAAAAGTTTGATACTGTTGAAGCAACAGTACCCAATTATGTCAAGTACAGGTGAGAGTTGTCGGTGAAAATGTGAGAGTAGCACAGTGAACTTTGAAACAAGAAAATTTAATCATCAGGAACAAACTGAAGTATTCCTAAACCAACAAATTGCTGCAAAAAGAATATAAAGAACCACCACAATATCCAATAATAGCTAAACAACCAAACAGTACCCCCTTAATCCTACTCCTAAATCCCACTTTAAAACCCTGATCCCATCCCCAACCTAACTTCAAAGACTACTACTCTTGCATTGTCTAATCCATTTTGATTAATCCCCCCATCACCATTTTGGAGCTCGCTACATCTGTACAAAACTTGTTGAACTTGGAGAGTATAGAAATCCCACACAGAAGAGAATGATGGCTGCCATGTTCAACAATAGCTAAACCATTGCACACCTTCAATCTTCCGTAACCTTTGCAAGGCCAAGGTTGTTGTTCTTGCGCACAAAATGCGGGGCAGGAGCAGGGCCCTTCTGCCCGGACTTGATCCTCATCTCAACCACCTTCTTGTGGGAATTGGAATGGAGGCAGGCAACGAAAGTGGGGCTGGCCGCGGGCCGGTACTCAGGGAAGAGCCGGCCGGACTTGTATCGGACGCCACAAGCATTACAAAGTGTCTTAGGGCCCATTGGCCCTGCCCTCCATTGCGGTGTCTTCGTTATCTCGCAATGCATACACTTCCTAAAAGCCTGCTGTCCAGCCGGCGGCAACGCTCCATTGCCCGCGGCTAACGACAGGTTTTTCTTCTTCTTGGCCATCTTCTTCACCGGATACTCGGACTCGGCAAACCCGTCCAATTCCGGCGGGAATTCGGAGCAAGTAATGTAAGGCAATGGGGCAATGAGGTCGGTCCCCGATGAGGACGAGGCCGGCGAGGTGAGTGACACCGGCAGCAGGCGCTGTGGAAAGGCCGCCGGACGGGGCCGCTTGCTCCGGGCACGGCCGGGGACAGGGACAAGCTGCATTGCATTGGCACCAGCGGAGCAGCTCTCAAGGACAGACACAGGACTGGGACTCCTGAATTGGGAGTCCTGATGCAACTCCTCCTCCAATCCAATGTTGCCAGCTGAGAAAGAGTCCTCCACAAAGCTTGACAACCATTCCAACTGAGCAATATCCTCACACTGCAAAACACACCCACCAAAACCCAAACCTTCAAAATACAAATTCAAGCCACTAAATACTAACCAATCCATAATCATACAACCCAATGGAGCAAACACACCCAAAACCAGTTTTTCTGATTAAAAGGCTTTGGGAAGGCACGACGTGTCCCAATGGCCTATTCACATGCGAGGATTCCAACGCAAAAGTACTGAGCTCCCACCACACAGCTGTGTGAACCATCATGAAACCAGCTCAGGTGAGGTGGGAAAAGGGAACAAAGGTGATAATTCTTTTCTTCATGGGAAAAAAGATCGAGGGAGAGTGATAGGGCGAGAATCACAGAATCATAGAATCATAGAACAAGATTAAATTTCACGTTGGGTTGTTCAGTAAAAAAGACGCAAGGGGCATCAGAGAAGCAGACAAAGGAAGAAAAACTGTGCCCCCACCACACCAAAAAGAGATAAGACATTTCAATGGCGGCCTCGGTGGCCTAACAGCGACGCTCATCTGCTCCATTCTAACCCAAAAAAAAAAAATTCATACCCGGAGACGGACAACAACCGTTGCTTCCATGTCTTACACAAGTTGAGTAAAAAGTGACAAAGATTGAAACTTTTTACAGCTAAACGTTAAGTAATGGTGGGAATGGAAGCTCACCGGAACGGCAAGGCCGGCGGCGAGGTCGTCCTCGGTGCTGAGGCTGCCAGAGAAGGGCGGGGAGCCGGCGGAGATAGGAGGTGGCTCGGCGGCTCCGAGCAGGTCCACCCCTCCTTGCTCGTCTTCGGCGCCGGCGACGTCGAGGTCCTCCACCGGGAAGTCGAGGAGGTCGTCGATGTGGTCGAAGAAGTCGCCGCACACGTCGTCTTCCAGCTCCTCCAACATACCACCGCAGCCGACACCACCGATGCTGCGTACCACCATGGTTGCAGAGGAAGAAGCTCTTTTGAGTTTGTGTGTCTGAGAAGGAAGAACACGAAACATTGTTTGTTAGAAGAGAGACAAGATTGGCACCAGTGATAACGAGAAACTAAAAAAACAGAAAACAAAAAAAACCAAGATTGACAACTTACTTTAACTACAGGATTCAGTTCAAAATTATGCATGATACACTATTCCAATCATCAACAAAGATTGAACAAAAAATCACACATACACTCACCTTCCAAATTGCCAAAGGCACCAGATGACACTAGAGACTTCTTTCTGTGAGAGACCCAGCAAAAATGAAGTGAAAGAAGCTCAATCTCTCCACCTCCAGGAGGGAGTGGGAGAGAGAACGAGTAAGGAAGAGTTGAGGAGGAAGGGAAGCTATAAAAGCGTCACTTGCCCACACCTCCTGGTAGGTGAGCCTTCCCTCTTCAGTGCGAGCTGTCTCCTTTCAGTTTCCCTCCCCCTGCACAAAAGTACCGCACCCTCTCCTTCCCTTTCTAACCATTGTCGTCACCTCCAAGCCTCCCTCTACCAAGACTTCACACCCTCCCCAACACCTCTTCGGGTTGTTCCGAGAGGTTGCGGACGCGGATACGAAATGGCGCAAAGGAGTAAGCTTTTTGACAGTAACAGCTCTAGCTTGGACGTTGATTCCCCTTCACTTCACTGTTCTCCCCCTCACCTCCATGATTTCTTCTTCTTCTTGCTCTCCACTCAAGCTCTTGCTTTGGTTTTATACACGGTCAAGAACAACTGGTTTTGATTGTCAAACTTTTTTTTTTACAATTTTATGGTTTAGTGGTAATGAGGTGACTAAGAGAGTGATTAAGAAGGGGAAATGACGGGTGTCGCCTTCTTCTTGAGGGTAATTTAAACATCCTAATCCGGTGTGTCACGTCTTTCTAAGATTGTTGGGGCATTGATTGTCAGATTAAAATAATTTTTTGAAAAAATTATTTGATTGAAATAATGGTTTTTATTCTTTTGTAACTAAAAAAAGGGTAAAAGGATCAAATCGATGGGAGAGGGGAGGGGTGTTAGGTTATATGTGGTATTGGGGGCTGTTTTTGTATAGGGATGGGCGGGAAGGTGTGTGTGAGATTTGCAGGATTTGTGATAGAAATAGACAATTTTTCTGTATATAGTTTTCAGCATTTTACAATTCTATATCTTTTCTAGTTTTTTACTTTAGACCTAAGTAGGCAGAGTTTCTTTCTATTTTTTAAAGTTTTTAATGAGCCAACTAATAGTAGGAATCGGTTTGATTATAGTCTAAAATATTATTTTTTCATTAGTGAGCGAGAATAAATAAGATAATTCTCTTTTAAAAAAATGAGACGTCATAGGCTCAAAAGATCATAAAATTTTCTCATTTGAATCCATCTGTTTCCCTAAATTTCTCGTTTGGTTTTATCAACACACCACACTCTTTGATCATTACCTCTAATGGCTGCAAAAATCCAATGGTTTTTGGACTTCACGTCACACACACACCCCCCCCTCACAGTTGATACTGACCAGCTACGAGTCAAAATAGTGCAAAAATGAAAGCTTAATTTGACATTGTTTTTCTAAGTTTATAGTCCTCATTTTAGGGTGCTCACCATGACTGGACAAGAGGGAGTGGAATGAGCATGGTGTTAAAAAATACATCCAAAAGTGCAGTGTGGAGCTCACGGTTTAAGGGCAAAAACTTCCCATGGAGTGGTCTATCATATTTTATGAACGCCCTTTCCATCCCCTTTAGTCGCATCTTGTGAAACCATAAAATGGGGCGTTATAACACATGGAATAACATGCACCCCTTCCGTTGGGCACGCACACACAGAGATATATATATATATATATATATATATATAATCCTCTTGTCCTTTTGTAAGTTATAACATATAGATAATGCTCTTTTCTTTTACTCACTTGTATATTGTACATTGCAAATTTTTATCTAAGGTAGAAAAGGATAATTATGTAAGGGAGTAAAAACCCACAAAAATAAACAAGGCAAGGCTTACTTTGAAATATACTAGATGGTCAAAGGGATTTTTTTACTTCTATCCCCCATTTTCTTCACTTTGAAGGGAAGAAATAATCAAGTAATTAGAGGTCAGTGCTTTTATAACCAGGGCACAGAGTAGATACTGTTAGGTGGGGATACGTCGTTGTTTATTAAATAGAGAAACTCCCCCTACATACTTTGATTGCACAAACCCACGTCTTTCCTAGTTACCCAGGCCACATTTTGCACTTAAATCAAATGACTCACGTCAAAACCAGAGCGTCCTCTCACCTTAAACACCTAACGCTCGGCCTACAGATCTTTGTTGGCACAATCGTCTAACCACCAAATTAGACATCCATATTAGTATACGACTAATCACTCCGTATATAAACAAGTATATATAACATCTGTAGTACAGCTAAATTTGTACGTGTGCACCTCACTCGTACATTGCATCACCTACCGTATTTGGCCCATGCTCGGGAGATTTGTACACTAGAAGTGGGTCCGACGTCACATGCAAGTAATTGTTAAAAAATTTGGCCCCGTCTGAGGGAGGACAGGCCAAGCACACATGGCCTAAGTCATGGCCATGCATCCCCCTCTTGTTGTTACTAGAACGACGAATTTTAACCGGGAAAAAATTGTATAATGTGGAGTGTGTGTTTATTGACGGTGATTAGCTAGTGTTTAGTTTTGAGTACATGAAAGATTAGACTAATTGTTTGTGTGTTGGAATTGAATGAGTAGGAGGGACATGTGGGTGGCAGCTCATTGTACCATGGACAGGCACAGGTATGTGGTCTCCATCGTGGAGCTAACGCTCTTGTTGAAGTTACATGTGGATTTAATAAAAGGGGCCGCCGACGGGCTCGTGGTCGAAGTTCTTGTTCTCAAAAGTGTCGGCGCCAAGTTCATAATAAGGATTTTTTAACTATAATAATCACTGAAAAAAAGAAACTATGAATGAAATTAATTAAAGGGAGTATGTCATCTTGCGAGTTTTTAAAATTTTTTTGGTCAGATTAACCTGTCATCGTATTCTATGTTCTCGTTCAACTAAAATTTATCTTTAAAATATATTATTTTCTCGTTACACTGAAGAGTTTTCTATAAATTTAGAGCCTCTCAAATTTAGATTATTGTCTTGTCCAATATTTTTAAAATATTTAGATATATCTAAATCATAAAATTACAGTGAAGTATAATTTTTTTTAATAAAAATAGTATATGATAAGTTGTATAAAATATGAGTATAAGAGTCATATACTGTTCCGCCAAGCAATCCTGCTCAAGACTTTCTGAACTGTGAAGTAATTTTGTTTATAACTAGCCAAAGACTCGTGGCATGCCTGAGGTTTGAAACTTATTTACAATATATATTAAGAATATATAAAATTAATTTAAAAAATATTATATTATTTTTAAATAAAAATATTTTATTTTTATTTAATATTTTTAAAAAAATTAGCTATATAAAAATATTAATAGTAATTTTAATTTTAATAAATAAAATTTTAATAGTTAAATAGAATTTATTAAAATATTTTTATTTTGAATAGAATTATAAGTTAAGTTTATTCATAATAATAAATAATAACATAAAATAAAGTTAAAAAATAAAAAAATGTAAAATTGAAATTAAGTATATATTATTAATTAACAAATTTCGATTCGAGCAGTATAACTATAAATATATAAAAATTTATCAATATTTTAAAATTTTTTAATTTGAGTAAAATTACCCTCTAATACTTTTCTAATAATAAACTAAAAAAATATTATTTAAATTAAATGAGCATAATGTACTAATGAAACTATTATGTGTCAAGAATAAAAAAAATTTTAGGATGCAATGAGACCCAAAAAGTTTGGCGCTTTAATATAAGGGGTTAATTAATAAATTATTTGAAAAGTTAAAAAGATAGTTTTAACAATTTATGGTAATTTGGTAATTATAAATTTAAGTACTTGACACATCAAATATTCTGAATATAATCTAATTTTAGATTAAAAAAATCTGAATAGCATCGCGGCTATTCATTTCTCCTCATTGTCTACGTCGACTCCTGTGGGTCCAGCAATCGGAAGGGTCCACTCTAGGCCAGCTACTCGCAACATTTGGGATGGGGACGGGTACGTGACCGGCTGCTCCAGGTAATTTTGGTTTTCCCTTCTTCATTAACCAAAAAAACGAGCCAGCGATATGCAGGAGATATTTAAAATTGATTAATGTTATATATTAAAAAAATATACAAAATTAAATTTAAATAAATATAATATTCTTTTAAATTTAAAATAATAAAATAATTTTATATATAGGAAATAGTTTTCTGGTAGTTGTGCTAGAGTTTGATCTTGGTTGTTGGATTAGCATCCAATGACCAAGATCAAATAAAAAAAAAGAGGGGGCCGTCGGCCCCACCGCAGCAACGAAGACGGAAGGGGACGGGAAGGGTTCCAGGCCATAACGACGACCGGAGGGGCGCGGTACGGCGGGGTGGCGGGCTGGGGCCGAGGGGGGCGCGGCAGGGGACGGGGGGCATCGCGCGGCGAGGTGGCGGGCAGGGGACCGGGGGTGGCGTCGCGCGACGGGGTGGCGGGCGAGGGACGGGGTGGCGGGCGGGGGACGGGGGGTGTCGCGCGGCGGGGTGGCGGGAGGGGGACGGGGTGGTTGCGGGGTAGCGGCCCTGACCGAGGTGGGGGTGCCGTCGCCCGGCGGCAGAGGCGGCAGGGGAAGAGGCAGTGGTGGTTAGATACACCGCCCCGTCACTGCGAGGGTTACGTCGCCGCCCGTTGGCCAGGGCGACGGGCGGGGCAGGGGTAGCGGCGTTGCGTCAGCCGGCGGCGGCAACGTCACAAAGTTTTTTTTATCCAGCCGTTGGATTAAGATCCAACGGTATAGCATCCTCATCATACACACCAAGATGGTGTGCTACAGTATAGCCTCAATATTAAAAGTTATTACAATTTCAATAGATAATATTTTTAATAAATAAGTAGAATTTATTTTTAAAAAGTTTTAATCCGAATAGAATTATATTATAATTTTTAAATAAAAAACAGTAATATGTAAATAAATAAATATATAAAATTTATAAAAATCTAAATTAAATACATATGATCGAGTAACAAACTTTAATTTCATATTATAACTATAAATATATTCATTAAAATTTATTATTATTTAAAATTATTAATTTTAATAGAATTATATTATATTATTTTAATAAATAATAATAATAATTTTAAATTAATTAAGTATTAAAGAGTCTATAAAATTATTATATAATTCGAGACAATCACTGTACAAGAAAGAAAGATTAAATAGGATAATATTAAAAAAATTATAACATTTTAAAATAAGGGTGGGTTGATATATATTTGGATTTAAAAATATTTAGTTATTTATAAATATATGTATATATATATTATTATTATTGATTGAAGAAGTAATCTTTATTGGAGCCTGTTTATTTAGTTGGGACCCACATTTATCTATAAGCGAAAAATATAGGCCCACGACGAAGTGGGGCCGGATTGACGAGGTGACATTTTATAGTCGATGTAAGATCACATGTGATATATAATAAAACAGAAATGCTGATCACGATTTCTTACCCTCTTCATATATGAGGAGGTGACATTTTATAAGGGAATAAACATTGTCACGCAGTCGATATCGCCGCCAATGGAGCGTGTCGGTCACGGACACCTCACCGGCAACAGCCGGTGGGTGGCGCCCAAGTCTTTGCCCGTTGCCATGTAGAAAGGAACGCAGTCGGTGCCATCGTTCCTAGCGTGTTTTAATTTCCCCAAACTTTTCTTTTTGTTAATTGGATTATAAGAGTGGTAATTCAGCTTTTCCCCCGAATTTTTAACCTTTCTTTGAAATTTTTAACAACTCACTCTGGGATTAATTGTGCAACGATGATATAGTTTTGGTAAAGGTTGAGTTTTTTGATTTTGTCCGACTCATTTAGCACTTGAAAAACAATTCATTTTTCTTTTTTTAAGAAAAAGGAAGGCGAGGGGGACATGGTGGGCATGTGAGATGTTTCCCCTGCGTGATGGCCGCTCCCCCCCCCCCCATCTCCCGTGGCCTTTTCTTTGTTTATTGGCCTTTGCTTTTGTGGGCCCAGTTGGACACATGATGGGCCCACCCGATTTTCTTTTTCTATCAAAATTGAAATTGAAATTGAAATTGAAATTGAAATCGAGCCCGCTAGCGTTGCGGAGTTTTGAAATGTGGTTGCGAATGCAGTTCAAGATCAAATTTTTTATTTGTGCAAGTAGTTGAAGAAACCATTGAAAAATGTGGCCATTAGCCAAATTCAATTCAAAGTCGATCCATTTACGCGGCTAAATTGGTAGATTACCTACCTCACACCCACCTTATTAGAGCTGAAATCGACCAAAAAATATCACCTCTTCTCCCATAATACAATACTTAGAGATCAGACTCGGGTCGTCCAAACCTCAAGATTCTAAACCCTTGTGAGCGTCGAAGGTGGATGGAAAGAGGCATGTATGATTCGTTCCAATATTCATTATAGAGAACAAACTTCTCCTCCAACTTGATGTTTGCAGTCAAATATGAATTTTAGGGTTTGGGAGGAGTGATTGTCAAGCACGTGTGGGCGCCTCTTGACGTCCTCTTACCTAAGATGGGCCTCGTAGGATGACCGCCAAGGCCCACCAGGGCTCTCTACGTGGGAGGCACCAATCGGAGTAGGTCAAGAACACCAAACCCTCGTGGAGTGGTTGATGCAAAAACGTGCAAAAAGACGGGCAATGCTCCAACTTTTTACTTGCTTACACTTCCAATCTTCTTCCCAATCTCACCAAACCAAGAAGACTCTCCCAGAAACTGGCCATCTCTTGGTTATAAGATAGCTCAATTTCAACTGAAAGATGGAATCTCCACACTTGGTTTGGTAACTAAAGAATGTTAATCAACTGCACCCATGTACCCATGTGGTGAGCTTGTGCCCTGCTGATGCTTTTGGTCAGCCCTATGATTTTCACCACCACATCAAGGGCTGAATAACCATTAATCTAACTTTATGTTATTCTTTTTGTTAGCTGTCCGTTGGATCAGGAGGATCTTCTTTCATGTGCCCTTCTTGGCAGTAAGGATTCCATTGTGGTCAGAGCTGTTTTTACGTTAGTTCTGTGATTAAATTATTGGGTTTTCTGATCTATTCTTGCTAAGCACTTATCGGGTATCACTTGCCTGGTAGAGGTATCTTCCAACATTCAGACAGAAATGGTCAGAATGAGGCTGTAAATATTCGTCTTGGATCTGGTGAACAAGCATTAGGTTCTTCATTCCATGTGAGAAATGTACTTGGAATTTGAATTCAGTAAATAGTTTGGATTATGAGCTGTGTCGTCGGTGAAGGTGGTTAGAAGCTGCATGCATGATGATCTCAATCTCATGCATGTCTTGCGATAATCTCTCCTCAAACTTGTCTAGTGGGATTTCATGATAGAAGTTTGATTAGGAAAAACCTAAGCAATTTCGTTTTAAAAAAGCAGCGTGGGAAAGGAACGGTCTGTGTGGAAATTTGTGAGAAGTTGACAAGTAATCGAATTCTATGTAGAAAATAATACCCAAAAAAGACAAGACTAATTAAAGGCGAGGGCTTGATCATATGATGACATGGATTTAGCATTACAAACCGAGTCCAAATAATCATCAAAATTGGCCGAAAGCTCCATGTTTGGAGTGGTCCTAACACAGTTTAGTCCACCAAATTGGCCAAACCAGCGTTGCTTCTATGTTCGAGCCATCTGCGCAAGTTGGAGAAGAAGCCACTTCGACGTATGAAAATCAAATGATGTTCTTTTGTGGCGCAAGTCACGTTAGCATCAAGCAGATCGTTTTTTGTTCATTTGTGTTGGCAATGGTGGCGAAATTCGTCGCCAGTTTGGTCATTCCGCAATAGTATAGTTTGGCCAATTGGCCTACATTTTTTTCGATATTTTTAGATGCTTTCACCTTCTGCAATGTTAGCCTTTCAATGTTCACATGACAATTGTGTTTAACATATTGAAAGTTTTTTCCCAAAATTTTTAAGTTTTATATGGTAATACTTTCATACTTCGCAATATTCAGTTACATAGACATACACGCCAACAACATGGTGCCATGTACTCATCTTAGTTTCAACAGTGCCACCATCTATGCCCTAATTCTGAATAGATATGTAACATGATATCAAACAACAAACCAAATCGAAGTAGCACTGAACCAAATGTTTAAAATGAGTTTAAATTGATCGGTTTGGTTAGTTTAACCAAACCTGTACTCAGCCTTACAAGTAAGAATCGCGTGTATAAAAAGTGACTCTTATTTTTTAGGTTTATACGACACATTGACTCGATCTCTTTGAGCCACAGACCCGACCAGGCAGCTTTCGACTGTCATTGAACCGGACCGATGATCAGGCCGAGGTTGGCTTGGCCCAAAAGGCCAAACTGCACAAGACAAAATCATACTTCCCAACATTTAGTACTGATTAACAAAACATACGTACTCTTATTAAAAAAAAACTCAAAAAGGAGATTTGATCAATCAAAATACAATAATAAAAATTAAATTATTATAATCTATCTTTTCATTAGAGTCTATCAAAATCAAAATATTAGTATTCTATGAAAATTTATATATGAAATTAGAATTTATCTTTTAATTTAATTGAAATCTATCTTATTATTTCACGAGGATTTATCTGTAAAGTTAAAATTTAAGATGACACAACATCTTGCCTAATGTAAGTTAATTTCATTTGCTTTTTGAACACCGAACGTATAACTTTTATCTTATATGATAATTCTCCCATCTTATTAATTAAAAAGTTAGCAAATGAGAGTCAAATCCCACAATTCCAAACTAAAAAACCTGCCATCGTTTTGCCACAGAGATTTGGTAATAACCAAACAGAACACCAAAATATTCTTAATGTAGACCTTTTTTCTAAAGGGACTTAATGTGTAACTTTTGATTTGTATAAGATATTAAAACGGGTTTGAATGGCACTCCAAGAAGGTATCAATCATCATACCCATCTCTTAGGCGAATGGATCGGCACAAAGCCCACTAATCAAGTGGTGTTTTTGAGGCGCATTGAAATATGGAACTGCTCTGGTACTTCGCCTTTATGCCTGTCCGATTGTAAACTGACCAAAATGGGAAAGCTAAGCCCTTCAAAATAAATGAAAAAGCTAAGGATAAGATAAAAAGGTACTTCTAAAATACTTGTGCTCTTGGGTAGAACAATCACTGTGGAAAATTGGGATAGAAGTGCACCCAAATACCCAAAGTGTAAGAACAGTCAATTGCAGAAAATTGTGATAGAAAGTGCATCTCCTCATGTGGATAATCATAAAATTTTATTGCCCTATAACTGGGCTGGTCGTACCAGGTTTCTTCTTAAAAACTCCCTCTACCTTCTTGCCGTTTTACAATCAATTCCAGTGTCCCTAGCATGAAATGTACAAGCTATCTGGAATGGCTGTAACAAAAGTGATCATTGCTATCAGAAGCATAGAATGATAGTTGTTACCGAAGTAACATTGGAATAGCTGTTTTCCACCACATTCACAACATGAATTGCTAGTCTTATACGGACATTAAAAAGCTGAAAGACCTTATTTAAAAACTGTGCCTTTTTCTACATTTAACTTATCCCAGAACGGGATTGGGGACTTAGAACCACTTAAAACAACTAGAAACAAAACGAAGTATATATAACATGATGGATAAAAGCAAGGGTTGAGAGAAAACTGTCAGCATGCATTTCAGAAATCATGAATATGGACTTTTGTTGTACATAATTTTTTCTGCTGGTCAGGAAGGTATATACATTGAAGTTTTTTATCATGAAGAGGACTTCAATATCCCATGCAGTCCTCTACGTCTGTCCCAAAAGAACAGTTTATGGCACCATGTATTAATGCCAACCAGATACACTTACCAGGAATGATGCATCTAGACACCATTGTTTCCAACAAAAGGTATGCATCTGGAAAGCGGTCAGATCTGCAAAGAGCACACATCATTGAATCAAAAGTAGATGTCTTAGGTATAATCCCTCTTTCCATCATCTCCGAAAAAG
This sequence comes from Piper betle, assembly GCA_033002965.1. Classification (NCBI taxonomy): domain Eukaryota; kingdom Viridiplantae; phylum Streptophyta; class Magnoliopsida; order Piperales; family Piperaceae; genus Piper; species Piper betle. The sequence goes on from JAURVB010002003.1 coordinate 46,723, forward strand.
CATGAATGCTTCAATCACCTCATCTTTTTGAAGGAAGCCATTGATTAGGATTTCGTAAGTATGCATATTACCACTGATGCACTTCAAGTTCATTTTCCTCAGAAACCTCTTTGCTTTGTCCAGCTCTCCCACTTTCGACAATCCAGCTATAAGGGTATTATAAGTAACCGCATTAGGTTTGCATCCAACCTCTTCCATATTCACTAGCATTTCACTCGCTGCTTCAAACTTTCCCTGCTTACATAGCCCATTTATGTAGATGTTGTATGTGAAAACATCAGGATTAATACCAATAACGAGCATTCCATCAATCAGTTCATCTGCTTTGTCAAACTTACCACAACCTATCATACCATCAAGAACAATTGAATAATCTATAACATCCGGTTGGAATCCTTTCAGTTCCATTTCATATAACATATCCAATGCTTTCATAACCTTCTTCTCTCTCACAAAAACACGAATGACATTACTGTATCCCGTTCCACCAAGTGACACTCCAGCCTTGCTCATTTTCTCATGAAACATTTGAACCTCTCTTGAGCTTGCATGTTTACAAATAGACAAAAGAATGGTCTGATACATGGAGGAGTCCGGAGTATAACCATACTCATCTATCAGATCCAGAATTTCCATGGCATAATTGAATTTTCCCATCTTACAAAGAGTTTTTATGAGTATAGAAAAGCTTGAGACCTCAAGCCGAATATTCATTGTCAAGGTCTGTTCCAAAACAGGGCAAACCAAAGCCAATCCCTCCTGTTTCTCGCATAATGTGGACAACAATGCATCAAGAGATAGCGCAGTAGGGTTGCATCTGAATCTTGGAATTTGATAGAAAGTCTCAACAGCTTCCTTGAGCATGTTGGTGCATCCATAAGCTCGTATCAGATCAACAAATATCCTCTCTGGCGGGTCAAATTTCTCAACTGTCTCCATTTGATGAAGAAGAGGAGGAAGCTCATCGAATAGCAAATTTTTCAATAGAAAGTTGATAATGTAACTATAAGCAGTAGGACTCAGATTACAGTTGTAGCTTTTGAAGCTATCATTAACCGCCGATACAAGCTGGATTTGGCTAGGGTTTCGTTGCTTTTCACATAAAACCTTCTTCACCATGTCCATAGCTTGCAGTTCCTGAAATTTATACTGCCATTTGCCGCTATAACAATTTCTCCGCCACTTTGTTCTTCTAAGGCTAAATCGCATCATACAATTCTAATGAAACAAATGGCTCTAGCCCTTAACATAGATCACCAACATAAACTCGAACTACAAGATATAAATCATAACAATTTCCATGCAGCGAAAAAGGAATTTCAACATAATTTTTTATAAAAAGAAAGGAAAACTCATGGCAGCCTACCTGTTGGGCTATGAAAGAATTCCATGATCTCCTTTCCTGGAGCTGCTCAATCCGTTGAATTTAAAAATGTCATTTACATTTCTGAAGTGATTGTGGTTTGCAATATTGGATTCTCAGGCTACCATGTCCACCGCGGACAAAGCACAGCCACCTTCTATGCCATCCAAAAGTTCAAGTTCCTCATTTGTTGCTGAGTTCCTGGTTGGCGGGACGATTTCTCTCAAAAGAGATGAAAGAGATGTCTATCTAATGACCTCAAGTGGAGCTCTACATAGTTTATGGTGTACACCTATACCACAATCATAATTCCTTTTATCAAATGGCAATGATCAACTTTTATACATAAATTCCCATGATTTCCCATCATAGGTAATATTTATAGGAAAAATCAATAATCATAGAGAAAAGTTCAACATAATTAAGGATAAAATAAAAAACACTAGTCAAGGCAAATATTTCAGCCACTACCATACATAAGAAGAAAAATTATGTGCTTGACCAAAACCCAGGACATGTTCAAATTAAGGGCCTGAAAATTGCGCCAAAAAGCTAGGAAATGACAATTTGCACATTTCCAGCAACATGTCCAGATGTCATGCCTTATAAAAATAATCAATGTATAAACTTCACAACAAAGAGATGGTTCCATGTTTCTCAAATTTAGGAGGACCCAAATTAAAGATTGGAGAGAATCAACCCCATCACCGTCTTCATATAAAAAATATACATATACAAAAAAAATGCAGCATTCATCAACAATCGATGTATGAACTTAACACCAACGCATATATTTCTTAAACTATGATTGTCTAAATTATTGATTGCAAACATCATCACTGTCTAGATAAAAAAAAAAGTTCACAAACACACACACACACACACACACACACACACACACAGACACAGACACACAAAGAAGAAGAAGAAGAAAGATGCAGCATTTACCAATATCTGAAAGAGCATATAAATAAAAAAAGGGACATATATCGTATTGAAGAGCTCAACCCAAGTTCAAGTACACAAACAACAAATCAAAATATTACAGAGGTTATTGAAGATAGTGAGCGTGGGTGAAAGCTACCATTTTGGTGCCCAAAAGCAGAGACGAACCGCCGCAGCGAGAGGGAAATATGAACAGGGAGAAAGGGAGAGGTGGCGGAGGTCGCCGGTGGGCGGTGGCGGTAAGGGGGAGGAGTATCCGGCGGCGGTGAAGGGGAGTAAAAGAGGGGATGGAGTCTTGGCCACTGGAATCTTGTTTTGTTTAAGCATAAATTAATTAATTTAATTCAATTTGTGGAATCAAATTTTGTTTAGCTTAAATTAATTAGTTTAACTTTAAATTTAAGACAAACTAAGGATTTATGTTATAAATAAATATAATTTTATAGATAAATTTTTATATTGAATAATACTATAAATTATAATAATTTAATATCTTGAAGTGATTTTGATTGACTTTAAATTTTATTTAAATGAGAATATAAATTATAATTATTTGATTTGTTATTATTATTTTTATTGTATTTTGATTAGTTAAATCTCTTATTTTTCCTATTTGTATTTTTGATTGGCTAACAAAAATTGCATTGAGTTCCGTTGTATTAAAATTTAATGAGAATATTTATTTGTTTTTGAGTTAATTTGGTTTAAGTTGAATTAGAGCTAGCTTAATTATGTTTGATTAAACCTTTAGGCAATTTCGATTTGGCAAAGTTGGAAATTTAAAAAAATACAAAAAAGCCTTTAATTTTTTATTTTCATGTATTGTGAGAAAAAATTATGGAATAGTTATTTCTATTTTTTCTGTGTATATTTTTCAGCCCGATGGTTAGTTTATTGAAGTACATTTAAAAAAATAAATATTCGCTATCTTAGAGCCGGTGTGATGATTTAAGACTTAAAAAGATGGTTTAATACCACAATTCGAAAAAAATATTGTGTTTTAAGGTGATAATAATTGAGATGCGTATGAATATGTAAGTGTGTACAAAATTGCTTGTTTATCGGGTAAAATACATGATTCTTTGTCTTTAAACAATAAGCCATGCAAGATTCACGTAATTATGCAAAATGTTCCTAGTGTTTATCCAATCGCTGGGAAGCAATATTATGGTGGAAGCAAAATGGTAGAAATCAAATTTATTTAATCAAGACAAAGCAAAAAAAAAAAAAAAAAGGCATTTACAACCAAAGAGTTGACAAATGAGAAGAGCTTCTCTTCACTATTCCCGTCCTCTGAATTCTCTCCCTATCCTCTTCACTCTTGTATTCTTTGTACTACACTCCCGAATCCTTGTGAGCCACCCCATTAGTCTTCTTAGCTTCACCTTCTTGCTCATGGTTGTTCAACAGTGGAGCCGAATCCTTAATCTGCAAAACAAGGGAAAAGTAGTGAAAGTTCATGCAGGTTGATCTTATTTCTACATTTGTAGGGATGAAATGCTGAAACCAATATGTTACCTGAGATGTTGGCAAGAAGTCAATGCCCTGCTTCTTGGGTTTCTCATGAACACAGTTGTAGGAGTACATGCCCATGCCAAACATGGCCACAAGGATGCCAATGATGTTCCTTGCTGTAAAAGGGTCACGCAGCAATGTGTAGCCAAAAGCCAGAATGAGGCATGTCTTGAGGTGGCCAAGAACCTGATATGTCACTGGTGAGGTCTTTCCAATCACTAGGAATGTGCTAAAGTTGACAGAGACGGCTATCAAGCAGGATAGAATGATGAAAGCCTGCACAATGAATGAAGTATATATGCATGAAAGATAGTATTCTTGGATGATTGAATGTGTTCAAATGCCTGTTATTTATGTTAATACCAAGACCACAGGGGAGTATTTGAAGGCGAAAACATTCTGCTTGGTGAGGCATTGATCAACTAGAGGCCCTGATACAAAGAGAATGGCAGCTTGAAATGGTGATGACTGGTAGAGCAGCTGGGTGGATGATACATTTAGCTTCTTCTGTATCGTGTTGGTCATCTAGCAATAACGTTTTTCATAAAAAGTGCGGAGATTAATTTTACTGTTGAATTTGTAAAAGAAGATGAGAGTACATAGGATGAGAAGGGTACGATTTGACTTATGCAGGTGGTTGCAATTGCAAGTAGGGAGAGTATTGATCCTAGCAGATTGAGCTTTAGATCTGTAACTGATGCAATACCAACTCCAAGAAGTAAGACCAGAAGAGATAGCTTTATTTTCTGGCTGAAGTAGATGAATTCCAATCAGAAAATACAATTTGAGTAAATAGGAAGTTTAAATTCAACTTTCATACTGCTTGGTTTTCTACTCACCTAAATTGCTTCTTGAGAAAAAGAGTCTCAAGCATTACAGTGAAGGGTATGATAGCTAGTTTGGTCATCTGTTACATCATGATCAATAGTTAACTTGCATGAAACAAGGAGTACAACTGAAAGGTGGGTCATTGGTGATTAAGGTATATAGGCACCTGGTAGAAACCAATGGAGTTGAAGCCTAGACTAAGGTTGAGAAGGCCAATGGAGACACCATTGAGAATGCCAAATAGCATCACAGTTTTCATCTCTACTTGTTTGGGCTCAAAGGCATTGAAGCGTTGAGCCACATGAAGGGTGAAAAATGTAACCATCAGATGCCAGCTTGTGAGTGTTGTTGCTGGAAAGGCAAACAGAGTCAGATTCCATTAAAATGTCTCAAGTTGATGCTGATTATGTTATTTCATATTGTGGTATTGGTAATATCTCACATGAAAATATTAGTTCTTAGCAAAAATATTGCTACCCATATGAACCAATTTTACCACTATGCAACAATTAAATAATGATGGTCATTCAACTATTGAGATGAACATGTGTGATTAAGTGGCATACCAAATGGAAATCCAAGGCTGCTAATGAGAGCTTTGTTGCAAATGACAATGGCTACCGAAGATGTAACCGACAGAGCCAGCGCTCCTATCACACCTAGCTGAACACCAGATTTCTCTGCCATCTTCTTTTCTTCTCTGATTGATCACAAAATCCTCCAACCTGAATCCGAAGGAAAAAGAAACATACCTCAAACAATAGATCAAAGTCAACAATTCACACCATAAACAGCTTATAAGCAGGGAAGGGTTGGAAACAATCATAGTGTCTTCTACCCCGGATTGATGTTCTTGGTTGAGATGGGAAGGAAGATGAGCAATGAGCACCCCAAAATATGGTGCTTTATGATCCTTGGTTGAAATGAATTGTGGGCTGGCTCTAGAGGCCCCTTTTATTTTTGAGAAAGAATAGATTTCAACTTTCCAAATGATCTGTTGGACACCAGCAGCAGCATATACATTGCACATCTTCACCAAGAAGAAGAGCTAACTGCAAAACAAAGCAACTCTGCTCTATTTTTTTCTTTATACTGCAACCGTTTGTTGCCCGGGTAACATGCAAACCAGAAATTTGACATGGCTACCCTTCTTCAACACCATCCCATTGAGGTGAAGGTATTGATAACATTTGATAAATATGCCAATTTTGCTACATCAGGCAAACTATTTTACGGTGAATTGTTAAGTATAATAACAATATACGTTGGTGTCATTGCATTGCCGATTATGTATGCCGGTAAAGAGTGCTAATTTGCTGTAAGACCTTATAGCGGGAAAGTTAGTAACTAATTAATTTCTTCGTTTAGTTATTTTCCACGATTTGCTTGTATTTTTTATATATGATTTATTGTAGTTCGACAAGTAAATTATAATTGTGGTTCTATGTTAAATAAACGGAAGAGAAAATCATCTAACAATGCATGATGCGTAAATATGAAATTGTGTAGATAATCGTGATCCATGTTAAACTTGTTTTTCCCATGCTTTCCTCTTTTGAAGATTATAGCATAAGAAGCTATTTAACATAAATAATTGCCACTACGTTACATGTAGAGATAGATATTGATTAATCAACTGTGATGCAATATCTACTCCATCTACTAGTTCGTTTGGGCATAGTTGACAATTTATAGGTTAGATGAAGATTGATTAAGCAGGTTTAAAGTACAGAAAAAAGCCTCCATTGGACCACTCATGTTTTAAACAATCCACAAATTGGGAGGTGCTTGTGTCAAGCCATGGAAGGTATGAGATAACCATTTCTTTAATCATCATATAGCTATTACATTTCTCCCTTTGGAAGCAAAACAACCCAACCACCAAGAACAGTTTAAAAAATGAGAGGCGTTTGTTGGAGCTTAGTCTTCACTCCAAGACCCGTCTTATTACCCACCCTTCCAACTCTAAACACCAGTTCTGATATTTTTTTGTGCACTAAGCTAACCTATTATCACTAACCTGTTACAAACAATTCTATTGACCCACATATTTAAAATTGTCTTGAGGATATAGGACTTGGATGGCTTCACCGAAGCTACAATATATAGATCAAAGAGAGAATGTCTGCGCATGATCAATTTGTTTTAGGGCATGGTGTGTGTTAGAGTATTCTGTTTTTATGAAGGATTTGAACAAGAGTGGTTGGGAGCATGGTTGCATGAATCGGAATCGGAATCGGAATCGGTTTTCTAGGGAGTCGGAATCGGAATCGGAATCAGTCTGAATCGGCCAGGAATCAGTTCAGTTGAATCGACCTAAATCGGTCCAAATCGGTCATATACAAAAATTTGCCAACTCATAACAGAAATATCTGAAATACATAATTATATAATTTCTCAACATAAATACACAAATTCAAGTATTTATACAACAATCATAAAGGTATGTAATTATGATAATACAACAGTAGAGTCATACCTGAAAGAACAAATAAGAACATACCTGAAAGAACATACTCTTTATGTAATTCAAATAAGAGCAAACCTGAAGAACATACTCTTTATGTAATGAACACAATTTCATATAATTACATACCTAAAAGAGCATCACAATTTATCATCAGAATACCACAATGTCATAAGTATATACACAATGTTCATATATCATCATCTGTGTTCTATCAAATAATAACAATAAGACATTAATACAAGTCCAAAAAATGAATGTTCAACACAATTTTATGTAGTGCTTAATACTAAATCATCTAATTCATCATCTGAATCATCTTTGGAGTCCGAATCATTATCACCAATCGGAATAATAGAACTATCATATGCATTAACACGAGACCCCTGCGTAAAAGGAGGCATAGAACTCCCACTCATATGAAGTCCCTCAGGTTCAGGAGGCAAAGACAAATTATGTTGGGAGTCAATATGTACATCAATATCAATATTTTGTCCACTAGGAAGAGGAGGCAAAGAAAAACCATCAGACGTAGTAGAACACGATCCAATTGCAGTTTTCAATGTGTTGCCACTTTCATTTGCTACAAAGGCCTCTTCATCTACACCATCATTGTTGCCAACATTGGTACCAAAGAAATCATCCTGCATAAAAAAGTCATACCCTATTCATTTCAATTCAAAAAAATTCATACACAAAATCATGAATGTGATGTAAGCTTTATTTAAACATACCGATGGGGATGGGTTGTCCCGTTCTCCAACCCACTCATCTAACGAGTCTTCTAAACTCAAATGTTCACTAACTGCATCATATTTATGCCTCCACCTCAACTCGTTTTCTTTGACCCGCATGTTGTAATGAACATATACAAGATCATTTACTCTCTTCCTTGCAAGTCGATTTCTTTTTTGGTATGTACTTGGTCAAAAGTGCTCCAATTACGTTCACAACCCGATGATGATGAAGTTTGTTTAAGTATTCTAATAGCTATTTTTTGTAGTTCAGGGCAGCTTATACCATGTTGCTCCCACCATGATGCTACATTTGATAAATTGATTTACTTATAAGCTTGCAATAAATATGAAATCTGGAGAAATGTGGATTTTACCTGGGTGGAGGACTTTTCTATTGGTAATTGCAAGAGAATGTCCAAAATCTCCTTTTGCAGATACAAAATCGGACCACTACAAAATATTAAAACAAAATGAATCATCATATTTAGTTATACATAAACATTTATATATAAAAATTAAAAATAATAGTATCTTGACCTGCAAAGATGCCATGGATCGAGCTACCTCATTGATTTCCAAACAACAAATGACATCATTGAATGCACGATACACCTCACTTGGCTGCGACGGGGCGGCGACATAACCCTCGCGGCGACGGGGCGGCGGATCTAGCCACCCCACCTCTTCCCCTGCCGGCCCGCCGTCCCACCGCCGGGCGACACCACCCCCACCCCGTCCCCCGCCCGCCACCCCGCCGCGCGACGCCGCCCCCCCCCTCGCATCCCCCGCCCGCCACCCTGCCATCCCCAGCCCGCCACCCCGCCGCGCCCCCTCGGCCCCGGCCCGCCACCCCGCCGCGCCCCCCTCGGCCCCCGCCCGCCGCCCCGCTGCGCCGTGCCCCCGTCCCCTGTTGCCGCCGCCCCCCGGCCGTCGCCGTGGCCGGGCACCCTTCCCGCCCCTCCGCCGTCGCTGCTGCGGCGGCGCTGGCTGCCGCCCTCATTTTTTTTTTTGATCTTGGCCGTTGGATTAGCATCCAACGGCCAAGATCAAACTCCAGCACAGCCAAGATGGCTGTGCTGGAGTACAGGAAAATTATTTCCTATATATATATAAAAGGCATATGGATGCACGTGAGGGAGATTACATGCTATATGTGGAGTGCGTCGAAAAAGATAACATATGCATGGAATGAATATTTGTATGGGAGCTTTAGATAAATACATACAGCTAGCCAAAGGGAAGGGATGAGTTGGAAAAAATAAAAAGTAGGTGATAAGCGCGAGAGAATAATCTCCATGACCGTTGGCTTCCAAAATGTATCAGGATAAACATGTCGACAAGTCACCGTATTCACCATCTCCTACATGTTGATTAACACATGGTTAACCCCTTCCCCAAGCCACTTACCTCCACAAATAACCCCTATACCTCTTGAAAAAATTGGAATTAGAGCAAGCCCCTTCCCTCGTGAGTGCTCTGAGTGCTGTTGTAACACCTCAAGTCTGGTTCCTCTAATAACCGGATCAAAACTGTTACGATCAAGTCGATTCATGTTTAAATTGATTAATTTAAAAGGCTTGAATAACAAATGGACCAAAATAATACTCTTGGCACCTTGTGTAAGGAAGACATCACTAAATATGTAATCAACACTTAATAGTAAAATATAGATGGATGCAATCTAATAAAGAATTATGTGCAACGATAACATTAGTATGTGTAACAACTATCTGTCCTTCAACCAAGGTTGACCTAACACATAGGAACATAAAACCTATATATACAATAGAAAAACTGCTAGCAACGAGTGTTACTAGCCCAAAAAATAACTAAACAAATTGACAAGTAGAATCTGACTTCTACGGGAAGGAAAACCAATATATACAACTCCATGAGACCATTTAAAGAGCATCTACTGAGGAGCCATCCATCTATAGACTAGATAGCTCTATTCTTAGTGAATTTTTCCTTAGTAAACTTGTTAGCATTATCTACTGCCCTTAGTGTCTGGCTAGTTGGCTTTTGTTCAGCTTGAACTACTGGTGGAGGTACATCACTGGGCCCTTGGCTTCTCTCTTGGGCCCCAGGAGGTGCCGAGCCAGGACCATCCACCAAACTTGTGGATCCATTGCCTCCTTGTATCACCAGAATAGATATCCTTTGGATAACCTCTAGCATTGCATTTTGGGCTGCTGCAGTAGATTGAGCCAAACCATGGATAGTTACCAGTATCTTGGACAACATTTGTTCATTGGCCAGCCTCGGGTTTCCTCTCTGCTCAGGGTTCACCATATTACGTGGATTCACTCCCTCACTTGGGTTCGATTGTTGTCCTTGGTTCCCCCTTTGCTAATTGTTGTGAGACCTATTATTACCCACTATCTAAACAATTTCAAGTTAGTACCTCAATAACCAAATCTATATACAAGACAAAAAAATTCTAACCTCGGAGATAGTGGACTCTATGGACTTTTAACAAGGTATGATTAATACATTATTAGCTACGTGAAACCATGTCCCTGAATACTAACTGTGATGACCCACCCAATTTGACAACTATACTGGGTGCCACATTTGGGTCCAACGTGGAACCCAATTTACAAATAGAGGAAAAAGGTAACATAACCTCAATAAAAAAAATAAAAGAACCAGAATTTACCGCTAAATAAAAGTCATTTATCTATCAATAATATAATTATCCCAAGTTGTAGTCAAATCCAGTATATATCAGAGTTAAATATAATATGCAACAATAAATAATTATAAACTCTCGTCAAACGAACCGTGGTCCACTATTAATAATATATAATTCAACTATAATCAAACATGCCCAACAAAATAACTACCAGTAATTATTTAAAAGAGTCTTCTGCCAATGTCTCCATCCCAAGTCCCATGTCACACACTAAGCTAGTTACCTATGAAGACAATTTTACGTTAGTAATAAAATCACTAAGTACATATAACAATAATGAATAAATCAATTAACCACAGAGTATACGCCTAACCCCAGTCTAATAGATTTGGCCGATCTGCTAGAAATAATTTTCATTTATGATCATAAACATTACCATTGTCATAGAGGGATGATAGTACACCTAATCCTTGCTCAGACTCCGATATCTGAGCGCGTATTGGGCTATGTATGTTTCAAAATCTTGAAACCTAGACCATATCTTTCAGCTAAAAAAACAAAATCTCAACGTATGTCCAACATACCAAGCTAGAAAAACGAAGTCCCAACGTATGTCCAACATACCAATACCCGAAACATTCTTCTCTCCCCACTAATCAATGACCATACAACATATTAATTGCTTATCATATAAGCAAAGCACCTCGAAAAGCCTCCTTAGATTACATTACTCCAAAGCTAGGAAGCGCTCCCTAAAACCCAAGGATATACATTAGGGAATGTATGTTTGCAACCCTCATGACATGTAATGCATGAAATGATTTGCACACAAACATAGCTCAAACACATTCATATCACGTCAATAAATAATCCATAATGCTTAATTATATTTTATTAACTCATACATTAATCATTTAATAATGTTAAAAATAAAATATAAAATGTCATGTCAGTGCTGCGGCTCTGGCTCTGAGCCCCACGACTCTGTTGCCAACCTTGACACACATGCATGAGTGTCGCGACGCTGAAATCTTGGCTTTTGAGTGCTGCGGCGCTGGTCGCAATATTTTCTCACACCACTTAAATCTAGATTTTTGAGTGTCGCAGTGCTGACTTGCCCACATGCCAAACACGATATGCAGTGCCACGGCGTTGCAGCGCACAACAGTTTCCCTAAATTTCTTTATTTCATGTTTAGTTAACATATAATCAAATTTTAATTATTCTAACAAGTTAATTACACGTTTTACCATTGTAGCGCAGTTTAACAAGGCATTCTTTATAACTTGCCACATGAATTATTTATCATGTTAATACAATTATAAACATGCAAATTTCTATAGAATCATCAAACAACTACTTATCATCTATTTTTTATCATGATTTACAAAATAATATAAGTATTACCAAGATGCTTATGTAAATAAAAACATACATGCATAATTCATTCTTTTTCAAGAAATCCATGCCTAATGAGTTCAATGTCTGAGTACTCTTAAAAATCTAAAATAAATTTGCCTTAATTATCCTACCTGGTATAAGCCTTCTCGTTCAAATTTTACCTGATTAATTAAATAATCAAATAAAAATTTGGCCATAAATTTATTTATGAATGATTATTTCCAAGCCATACATTTAGGGTTGTTCAAAGCTCGATTAAATTTGGTTTGGC
>JAURVB010002004.1:0-13572 GCA_033002965.1 Piper betle
CTGTAAAACCACGTGACTCGAGTCAGAGTTTTACGTTACCGAACCAGACGGTTCAACCGTTGGTTCGAGTCGAGTCAGTTTCATGAACCGCGTGCTGAGTCGAGGCCAGCCGTGAGTTATGAGCGATGAGAGTCAGGTGTACCGGAATATATGATGATAACGTCGAGGAGATGGTGAGAGATGAGTTATCAGAATATATGAAAGTATGCAGTATTTTTTTCTTTTATATGTTTGATCGTAGAAATAGTTTTAGGCCGAATAACGCATTAGGACGCGTTGGATTATATTCGGGTGGGTTAGTAGTTATAGAGCATGCCATTTGGATGTTGTTGTGTTTGTTTTATTTTATGGAATTTTTCCATATTTTTCTAGATTTTTTTAGAATTTATTACGAACTAGTTATTATTTTGACTCGAGTCGGAATCGAGTCAATACTTAATTACGAATTTGCCATTGAGTGCATGTTTTCTCCCTCCCGACATCTTCCCCGTCCAAACCCTAGCCGCGCCGCCGTCATTGTGTGCTGCCGCCGCCGCCGCTGTCGACGCCGCGCTGCCGCCGATCAACGCCGCCCCGCCCCGCCGTGCCGTCGCCGTGCCGCCCCGACCAACCCCGGCCACCGTCTCGCCGCCACGACGCCGGAATCGCCCCACGAAACCGCCTCGGCCGTCGCCACTCCAAGCCGGATTCCGCCGCCGTCCGGGCCGCGCCGCCGCCGCTGTGACCCTGACGACCACCCCCTCGCCGTCGCCGACGTTTCCCCCATCATCCCGACCACCGTCGAGGCCGGCCGGAGCCCCGATCAGAGCACACCGCCGCCGCCGCCCATTTTCGACGCCGCCGTCGACGGCCATCGCCGCCTCGGTTACCCTGTTTGACACCACCATCGGACCAAGCTCGTCGAGCTGGTGCCGATAGACCCCCTGATTGCCCCGTCCCGAATCATCGCCGGAAAACCGCCGACACTCGCCGGAAAACCGCCGGAACCGCCGGAAAAATTGGATTCTTGGGAAATTCGCCGGATCATCCGCCGAACGCACCCGGTCCAATCTGATCGGACTTCGGACGCCGCTAGGTGCCGAATTCGAGTTTCGAGCCGCGAAACGGAAACCCTAGCCGTCGCCGATTTTCGACGACGCGAGGTATAATTTATTTTAACTTAATTATTTGAAAGTATTGATTATTAGAATTGCATGCTAGGATTGGTGAATTGTGTGTTATAATAATATATATAAATGTAGATTTGATTAAGGATAAAATATGAAATTTGTTTGATTGAGTGGTGTTAAAAATGGAGACTAAGAAACTAATTAGGGTAACTAGGTAATGATCATGATCTAATGCAAACTAGCCTAAGTAGACTTGCTAGAATTGATATAGGTTGATGTGTGTTGATTGATGCGTGATTGTGTTGATTGTGTGTGCATGCTATAGGATATGTGATTCATCATGCGGGCGTTAGTTTTTAGCTTGATTGTGTAGGTACGGTGTAGGAGCTCGCCGCCTAGGCGCGTGGACCCGTTTGGAGCTTCTACCAGGTCCGTTTAGGACTCGTTCTCTGATTTTACGCTACTCTATTGTGTATTTGATTTATCATGTGCAGGACGAGTTAAGTGGCGTTTTATCGGATCCCACTTAACTCGGGCCATTTAGCCAACAGTTCTTTTTCGGATTAATAACCCTCGAGGATGAGATCCCTCGAGTTTGTTTTCGAACTTCAGATCCAGCTCACGTTGCCTTCGGGCCTATTGTATAAATCCCAACCCAGACCTATATATATGTATAGTTTTCGCATTTTTAGTGAGAGATTGAATGAGGGAAATCCGACTACCGTGCTACGCGAGCGGGCACGTGTGTGTCGATAGTGGGCTCTGGAATGGTGTGCGGGCCGTTTCATTCCCGAGGGATCCTGACAACTCCACCTTTGAGTTCCTCAAACCCGGAGAAGTGTGGAGGTTCACGGGTACTACATTGCAGCGCATGTCTAGACTTGTGGTTTCAAAGGGTACTGAAGGCGACTGCCTGAGAGTACTCGGCCTTCGTGCTCAAGGCCAGGAGTAATATGGAAGGTGCAGAGGGCGGAAAGGAATGAGATTTGACGCGAGAAGCAATAGAGAAATGGCCGAGGCATGAGAATGTGAAAGATAGGGGGACGCTGTAACACCCCGTTTCGGCTCACCCGTGAACCGACCCGGAAATGTCACCGGCGACCGAACCGTTCGCTAATCTACTGGGTTCGGTTAAGCCGACCACGGATCTGCCCTTGGTGTCTCAAGATGGAGATGCAAACATGAAATGCATGGATGGGATGCATGGGTTCTAACGTAGTCCTACATGCATGCTATGATGTGCAAGCAAAACAAAAACCATGCAACAGCAAGAAAATTTTAATTAAAAATTATCCATAATAAGGGTATATAAATATTTTATCAAAATACGATAAAACATGATAATCTACCGTAGCATTCATCATTTTCTCTTTCGTTTCAATTGAACCGAGCCTGAACTCCAAACTCACTACTCATTCCTATTTATCCATTCATTTCATATCAAGCAATTTATCTAAACAAATACATCAAAATTATCATTTACGTAGCAATAACACACCGTCATTATAGATTACACGCGGCAGGTACATGTGTGAGCGGTTCCGTGCTGCTCCTCCACAGTCCCGATAGCTTTCATCCCTCGCATTTTTCACCTACATATATATAGAAAAACCGTCAGTAACGAGTGTTACCGGCCCGGAAAATAACTAATATCAATCTGGCACAGGAGAGCAAACTCTCCTGTTGAATGAAAACCATATACTTCCTCAAGAACTCTCATCAGGGCACATACTGGAGCCGTCGCCCTCGGGTCGACAGCGTCCCCCTATCTTTCACATTCTCATGCCTCGGCCATTTCTCTATTGCTTCTCGCATCAAATCTCATTCCTTTCCGCCCTCTGCACCTTCCATATTACTCCTGGCCTTGAGCACGAAGGCCGAGAACTCTCAGGCAGTCGCCTTCAGTACCCTTTGAAACAACAAGTCTAGACATGCGCTGCAATGCAGTATCCATGAACCTCCACACTTCTCCGGGTTTGAGGAACTCAAAGGTGGAGTTGTCGGGATCCCTCGGGAATGAAACGGCCCGCACACCATTCCAGATCCCACTATCGACACACACGTGCCCGCTCGCGTAGCACGGTAGTCGGATTTCCCTCATTCAATCTCTCACTGAAAACGCGAAAACTATACATATATAAAGGTCTGGGTTGGGATTTATACAATTGGCCCGAAGGCAACTTGAGCTGGATCTGAAGTTCGAAAACAAACTCGAGGGATCTCATCCTCGAGGGTTATTAATCCGAAAAAGAACCGTTGGCTAAATGACCCGAGTTAAGTGGGATCCGATAAAACGCCACTTAACTCGTCCTGCACATGATAAATCAAATAAACAATAGAGTAGCGTAAATCAGAGAACGAGTCCTAAACGGACCTGGTAGAAGCTCCAAACGGGTCCACGCGCCTAGGCGGCGAGCTCCTACACCGTACCTACACCATCAAGCTAAAAACTAACGCCCGCATGATGAATCACACATCCTATAGCATGCACACACAATCACGCATCAATCAACACACATCAACCTATATCAATTCTAGCAAGTCTACTTAGGCTAGTTTGCATTAGATCATGATCATTACCTAGTTACCCTAATTAGTTTCTTAGCTTCCATTTTTAACACCACTCAATCAAACAAATTCCATATTTTATCCTTAATCAAATCTACATTTATATATATTATTATAACACACACACAAATCCTGCCATGCAATTCTAATAATTAACATTTTTAAATAATTAAATTAAAATAAATTATACCTCGCGTCGTCGAAAATCGGCGATGACTAGGTTTCCGTTTCGCGGCTCGAAACTCGAATTCGGCACCTAGCAGCGTCCGAAGTTCGATCAGATTGGACCGGGTGCGTTCGGCTGATGATCCGGCGAATTTCCCACGAATCCAATTTTCCGGCGGTTCCGACAGGTTTCCGGAGGCGACTGTCGGCGATTTTCTGGCAAACCTAGAAAAAATAATAACTAGTTCGATCAAAATAATAACTAGTTCGTAATAAATTCTAAAAAAATCTAGAAAAAATATGGAAAAATTCCATAAAATAAAACAAACACAACAACATCCAAATGGTATGCTCTATAACTACTAACCCACCTGAATATAATCCAACGCGTCCTAATGCATTATTCGGCCTAAAACTATTTCTACGATCAAACATATAAAGAAAAAAATACTGCATACTTTCATATATTTTGATAACTCATCTCTCACCATCTCTTCGACGTTATCATCATATATTCCGGTACACCTGACTCTCATCGCTCATAACTCACGGCTGGCCTCGACTCAGCACGCGGTTCATGAAACTGACTCGACTCGAACCAACGGTCGAACCGACTGGTTCGGTAACATAAAACCCTGACTCGAGTCACGGGTTTTACAGACGTTGTCGACCCGAGGGCGACGGCTCCCGTATGTGCCCTGATGAGAGTTCTTGAGGAAGTATATGGTTTTCATTCAACAGGAGAGTTTGCTCTCCTGTGCCAGATTGATATTAGTTATTTTCCGGGCCGGTAACACTCGTTACTGACGGTTTTTTTCTATATATATGTAGGTGAGAAATGTGAGGGATGAAAGCTGTCGGGACTGCGGAGGAGCAGCACGGAACCGCGCACACATGTACCTGCGCGTGTAATCTATAATGACGGTGTGTTATTACCACGTGATTGATAATTTTGATGTGTTTGTTTAGATAAATTGCTTGATATGAAATGAATGGATAAATATGAATGAGTAGGGAGCCTTGGAGTTCAGACTCGGCTCATGTAAAAACGAATGAGATAATGGTTGAATGTCAGGGTAGATTATTATGTGTTACCGTATTTTTATATAATAGTATATATTTTCTTTTGGTTTCTCATTTATTATTTTGTCTTGTCTTTGCTTGCTACATCATAGCATGCATGTAGGACTACGTTAGAACCCACGCATCCCATCCATGCATTTCATGTTTGCATCTCCATCTTGAGACACCGAGGCAGATCCGGGTCGGCTTAACCGGACCCAGTAGATTAGCGAACGGTTTGGTTGCCGGTGACATTTCCGGGTCGGTTCACGGGTGAGCCGAAACGGGGTGTTACATAAACGGTTTATTGTGTAAAGGGTAAATGATGGCTCTATGAATTTTGTTCATATTTTGCTATTTAAATTATAAAATGAATGATTGGATTGTGGAGTTTGTTCTTGTAAGTGTATTGCCATGGATTTTTGGGACGTTAGTAAGGAGATCTACTTGAGTCGTTGTGGTCGTCTTTTTTTTGGTTTGCTTAGATTGTATAATGAGATGCTTGATGGCCTCTACTATCCATGATTCACATTAGATAAGAATGTTTAGCTTGCGTAGATATTTGATCATGTTGGCATGTTCATGTTTATCATAATCTCTTATGCTAATGAAAATAATGAATTTTGGGTTTTTTTTTCTCTACATGATCAGATGTCAAAATTTTGATATTTATTATATATGATATTCTAAAAGATATTACTTGAGAAATAAAGGAAGGTACTTATAAAATATTTTTAAGGTAAGAAAATTATAATTAAATATTAAATCCATTATAATGTCCCAAATACAGTTTAACCCAATTGAACCTGGTAAACCATGCATACCGCATTCTGCTTGAAAATCATGTATGGTGACCGGTACAATATTTAAAATTATGAAGCTAGGATTATTATCAAAAAGTATGTGCTATGGATTATTATATTATCCAAAAATTACTTAAAATTTGGGGGAAAATCCTTATATGATAAAAATTAGACCTTTTAAGGCAGGCACTCAAATTTTAGGAATAATATAAGAAATTTAAGAGTGCATACAATAAATTCTTTTTAACTTACTTGATTACTTAAAAACATTCATTTTTATGGAGAAAGGAAAAATATAAAGTGTAACACCCAAAATCCGGTTCATGTTAGAAAACTAAATCAGAATGTCTATTTAACCCAAACCCAACTCGGGATTTACTCTCGACGTTTCGAGATGGAAAATATCGATCGCCATGTATGGATAAAATGCACAAAAATAAACCTAACATGTACTACACGAATGACATGACAACCAATTCATACTAAAAATAATAATGATAAAAATCAATAAAAACGATAAAGTTGATAATATATATATATGAATAATTATTATATCACATATTGATATTCACACAAAATTCTAATCTATTTTATAATTCATTTTAAATCTTCGGTCTTGACCCATCTGTATATTCTAATTACTTTTCAATCATATGAATTCAATTGTCATACCTTAACATCACATCATTCTTAATATAAAGACAAATCACATTATTCTTAATATAAAGACAAAATAAATAAAATATTAACATTCTATCGTCTAACGTGTGTGTATGCAATATGCAAGAGACGTCAGTATGTAGTATGCAAGAGACATCACTGCTCCTCTGTCTAGGCTAGCTCATCCTCCTCATTATCACGTTAGTATGCAATATGCAAGAGACGTCACTGCTCCTCTGTCTAGGCTAGCTCATCCTCCTCATTATCATCACCTACATATATTATAAAAATATGTCAGTAACGAGTGTTACTAAATATAACTAATATCAAACTGGCTATGAGAGCAAACTCTTATATGAAAGAAAACATTTATATACTTCTCGTAAACTCTCTTGAAGGGCACATACTGAGGAGCCGCTAGGCTGCAGACCCGGTAGCATCTTGAACTGATTGTTCTGCTGCTGCTAATTTTATTTTCTCATTGATTTTATTTTCTTATTTCATTTGCTGGTCCCTCAAGACTACTAGTATATCCTAAGCCCTCTCCTTACCTCTATAATTCTCCTGGCATGAAGACCGAGTACTCTCAAGTAGTCGCCTTTAGTACCCTTTGAATCACAAATCTAGACATGTGCTGCAAAGTAGTACTTGTAAACCTCCACACTTCTCCGTGTTTGAGGAACTCAAAGGTGGAGTTGTCAGGATCCCTCGGGATGAACTCAAAGGTGGAGTTGTCAGGATTCCTCTGGAGGAACTCAAAGGTGGAGTTGTCAAGATCCCTCGGGAATGGAGCAGCTGGTCACTAATTTAGAGCCCCTTTGATTGGAACAACCTGGTCACTAATCCAGAGCTCGCTTTGACTCACGATCGTCGAATTTCCCATCTCTCGTCTCACTGAAAACTCGATAAAATTATATATAGGCCTGAAAAAGGATTTATATAATAGGCCCCGAAGGCAACTTGTGGTGGATCTTGTTTTTAAAAACATGCTCGATAGATCTCATCCTCGAGAGTTATTAATCAGGAAGATCAATCGATTAAATGACCGGCGTTGAGTGAGATACAATAAATCAACTACTCAACATGTCTGCTTACCTGTGAAAACAATACACGATAGAGTATAGAGATAAAACCACAAGCGAGTCCTAACGGACCTGGTAGAAGCTCCAATCGTTTGTGTCCTAGCGCCTAGGCGGTGAGCTCCTACTCCATATGTAAAACCCACGATTCGAGTTAGGGTTTTATATTCAGAACCGGTCGGGTCGACCGTTATTTTTTCGAGTTGAGTCAGTTTCAGGACACGTGTACCGAGCCGATGCCAGTCGCGTGTATGAGCTATGAGGGTCATGCGTACCCAAGTATATGATGATAACGTCATGAACACAGCAGAACAGAATGAGTTATCAGATATATGAGAGTATGCCAGTCATTTTTTATTATTATTTTTATATATAGTGGATCGTAGAATTAGTATTAGGCCATTTACCGCGTTAGGACGCGTTCGGGCAGTCTGGGTGGGTTGTTAGTCATAGAGCATATCATTATAATATTGTGGTGTTGTTTGATTTTACGGGATTTTTCCCGATTTTTATGAATTTTTTTGGATTTAATACGACTTAGTTATTATACTTGACTCGAGCCGGAGACGAGTCAAATAATATTTACGAGTTTGCCACCACACACAACCCCGACCTTTTCTCCCCCACGCCCAAACCCTCGTGCCGCGCCGCCCCTGTTCGCGCGCCACCGCCGCCGCTGTCGGCGCCGCCCGGCCGTCGACCGACGCCGCCCAGCTCGGCGACGCCGTTGCCGTGCTGCCCCGACCAGGTCCGGCCCCCGTCGGACCGCCGCGACGCGAGGAAGCCACGCCGCGACGCCGCGCCCGCGTTGCGCTTCTGTCACTGATTCCGCCGCCGGCGACCAGCGCCGCCGCGATCGGTCACTCGCCTCAGCACCCTCAGCCTTCCAGCAACCTTCCCCGACCGGAACGGAGGGCATCGCCGCCCTGGCCGGCCGGATTTAGCGACCCAACGCCGCCGCCCTGTTTTTGCCATTTTCCGGCGAGCCACCACCTCCGTTGGCCGCGTCGACCTCGTAGATGAGTCGGGGTCGCCGAGCCGGTTCCGAGGGTACCCAACACGACCCCTTTCCGACCAGTAGACGCCGCCGGCGATTGTTGCCGGAAAACCACCGGAAGTCGCCGGAAAACCGCAAGCCGCTGCCGGAAAACCGCCGGAAAATCGGAATTTCTGGGATTCGTTAGAATTCACCGGATCTTCCGCGGGGCTCACCCAGTGGAGCCCGATCGAGCTTCGGACGCCGATGAGCGCCAAATTTGAGCTCCGAGACGCGCGACGGAACCCTAGCCGTCGCCGATTGCCGACGATGTGAGGTATAATTACCTCCGATTGATTTATTTAAAATTGATTATTGTTAGCACAGCATGCTAGGACTAATTATTGATGTGATTAATGCTTAATTACAAATAAAGTGATAAGTTACATGATGTGATTGATAGTTTATGGAGGTTAAGTGGTTTAATGAAGTAAGTAAATTGAGCATGATAATTGTGTATGATGTAACTTAGGAAAAATACAATAAAATTGTCCTAAATAGGATGAGTTAGAGTTATTTTCATATTTATGGTTATTTGATGATTGATTATTTTGTGTTTAATTGTGTTGAGTTGATGCATCATTTAGTTAGCGGGCGTTAGTATTTAGTTTTGATGTGTAGGTACGGAATAGGAGCTCGCCGCCTAGGCGCGATGACACGCTTGGAGCTTCTACCAGGTCCGTTTAGGACTCGTCTCTGTTTTACGCTCTTCTATTGTATGTTTATTTTATTACTTGCAGGACGGGTTAAGTGGCGTTTTATCGGATCCCACTTAACTCGGGCCATTTAATCGAACATTTTCCGGATTAATAACCCCTCGAGGATGAGATCCCTCGAGGATGATTTCGAAAACAAGATCCACCACAAGTTGCCTTCGGGCCTATTATATAAATCCCTTCCCAGGCCTATATATATAGTATTTATCGAGTTTTCAGTGAGACGAGAGATGGAGAAACCGACTGCACGTACCATGCAGAGGATGCCGTGACAGTCAAAGCGGGCTCTGGATTAGTGCCAGCGGACTGTTCCATTCCCGAGGGATCCTGACAACTCCGCGTTTGAGTTCCTCACACCCGGAGAACGTGGAGGTTTACGGGTACTGTTTAGTACAGCGCATGTCCGGACTTGTGGTTCAAAGGGTACTAAAGGCGACTGCCTGAGAGTACTCGGCCTTCGTGCTCAAGGCCAGGAGAAATATGGAGGTAAGGAGAGGGCTTAGGATAAAGTTTCACGAGAAGTACTGAAAAAGAAGTGCTGAGAGTAGCACAGACCAGCAGCAGAGCAGTAAGTTCGAGATGCTAGGGTCTGCAGTCCAGTTGTAACACCCCAAATCCGGTTCACTCTCGTGAACCGAACCGGCATGTTACTGGCCCCGGTTAGGTCCGCTAACCCAAACCTACTCATGCGGATCCAATCTCGGCGTCTTAAGATGAAGATACGATCTATCATGAATGAATAAATGCGCAAAATCCTAACATGGTACTACACGAATGACATGCAAATTAAATTTCACACCATCATAATTATGATCAAAAATTCTGAAATAAAACATACAGGGTCTCCCCTAAAAGTGCAATTATGGGCCCACCCTGTCAAAATAATATATATATATATATATATATATATATATAAATATATACACATGCATCCATGATTTCATTCACATAAAATCTAACATCTCATGAATTCATTCTGAAGCTGGGGTTTCAACCCACCACGATTCCACTGCGCATCTCTAGTCGTGTTCACATTCTATCATGTCTCATGCATTTGAACATGTCATTCATAATATAATAATATAACAACACAATATTAAACATTCAAAAATCTAACATGTGTGTGTGCAGAAGACCTCATTGCTCCTCCGTCCTGGCCGGCCCATCCGTCTCGTGCTTATCACCTACATATATATAAGAAAAACGTCAGTAACAAGCGTTACTGGTCCGGAAAATAAAATAACTATAACAAACTGGCTATGAGAGCAAACTCTCATATCAAAGCAAACATCATACTCCACGTGAACACTCTGAAGGGCACTACTGAGGAGCCACTGGGCTGCAGACCCGGTAGCATCCCGAACTTACTGCTCTGCTGCTGGTACTGTGCTACTCTCAGCACTTCTTTTCAGTACTTCTCGTGAAACTTTATCCTAAGCCCTCTCCGAACCTCCATATCTCTCCTGGCCTTGAGCACGAAGGCCGAGTACTCTCAGGCAGTCGCCTTTAGTACCCTTTGAACCACAAGTCCGGACATGCGCTGTACTAAACAGTACCCGTAAACCTCCACGTTCTCCGGGTGTGAGGAACTCAAACGCGGAGTTGTCAGGATCCCTCGGGAATGGAACAGTCCGCTGGCACTAATCCAGAGCCCGCTTTGACTGTCACGGCATCCTCTGCATGGTACGTGCAGTCGGTTTCTCCATCTCTCGTCTCACTGAAAACTCGATAAAACTATATATATATAGGCCTGGGAAGGGATTCATATAATAGGCCCGAAGGCAACTTGTGGTGGATCTTGTTTTCGAAATCATCCTCGAGGGATCTCATCCTCGAGGGGTTATTAATCCGGAAAATATTCGGTTAAATGGCCCGAGTTAAGTGGGATCCGATAAAACGCCACTTAACCCGTCCTGCAAATAATAAAATAAACATACAATAGAAAAGCGTAAAACAAGACGAGTCCTAAACGGACCTGGTAGAAGCTCCAAGCGTGTCATCGCGCCTAGGCGGCGAGCTCCTATTCCGTACCTACACATCAAAACTAAATACTAACGCCCGCTAACTAAATGATGCATCAAACTCAACACAATTAAACACAGAATCATCATCAAAATAACCATCAAATAATTATAAGAATAAATAATCCTAACTCAACTACTCATACCATATCTTATTCTGTTCTTCTAAGTTGCATCGTACTAGATTAACATGTTCATACACAATTCATCTCATTAGATCACTTCATTCACTAATAATCTCATCATGTACATCTTTACTTTATTCATGGTCAAGACATTAATCATGATAATTAATTAACCCTAGCATGCTATGCTAACAATTATCATCAATTTTAAATAAATCAATCGGAGGTAATTATACCTCACGTCGTCGGCAATCGGCGACGGCTAGGGTTCCGTCGCGCGTCTCGGAGCTCAAATTCGGCGCTCATCGGCGTCCGAAGCTCGATCGGGCTCCACTGGGTGAGCCCCGCGGAAGATCCGGTGAATTCCGGCGAATTCCAGAAATTCCGATTTTCCGGCGGTTTTCCGGCAGCTTCCGGCGGTTTTCCGGCGACTTCCGGTGGTTTTCCGGCGACAATCGCCGACGGCGTCTACTAGCTGGATAGGGGTCATATAGGGTACCATTGGAACCGGCTCGGCGAGCCCGACTCATCTATGACATCAGCGTGGCCAATGGAGGCGGCGGCTCGCCGGAAAACGGCAAAACAGAGCCGCGGTGCAATGGGTGGCTAGATCCGGCCGCCCACGGTGGCGACGGCCTCCGTTCCAGTCGGGGAAGGCAGCTGAGGGGTCGAGGGTGTCGAGGCGACTACCCGATCACGGCGGCGACGGTCGCCGGCGGCGAAATCGGCAACGCGACCGAAACCAACCGCGGCGCTACGCACGGCGAATCCGGCGTCACGGCGGCCCGATTTGGGCCGGACCTGGTCGGGGCGGCAGGGCGACGCCGTGGCCAGGCTGGGCGGCGTCGTCCGACGGCCAGGCGGCGTCGGCCGTGGCGGCGGTGGCGCGCGAACAGGGGCGGCGCGGCAAGGTTTTGGGGAAGAAGGGTCGGGGGTGGAGAAGAAGTGGTTGGGTGGCAAACTTGTAATTAAGACTTGACTCGTCTCCGGCTCGAGTCAAGTATAATAACTAACTCGTATTAAATCCTAAAAAAAATCCATAAAAATCGGGAAAAATCCCGTAAAATCAAATAAACACCAAAACATTATAATGATATGCTCTAGAAATATTAACCCACCAAAAATGCCCGTAACGCGTCCTAACGCGGTAAACGGCCTAAAACTAATTCTACGATCCACTATATATAAAAATAAAAAAAATCACTAGCATACTCTTATATATTCTGATAACTCATTCTGTTCTGCTGTGTTCATGACGTTATCATCATATACTTGGGTACGCATGACCCTCATAGCTCATACACGCGACCGGCGTCGGCTCGGTACACGTGTCCTGAAACTGACTCAACTCGAAAAAATAACGGTCGACCCGACCGGTTCTGAATATAAAACCCTAACTCGAATCGTGGGTTTTACATCAGCAACAGTAGCAGCAGCAGCAAGTTCGGGATGCTACCGGGTCTGCAGCCCAGTGGCTCCTCAGTAGTGCCCTTCAGAGTGTTCACGAGGAGTATGATGTTTTCTTTCATATGAGAGTTTGCTCTCATAGCCAGTTTGTTATAGTTATTTTATTTTCCGGACCAGTAACGCTTGTTACTGACGTGTTTTTATACTATATGTAGGTGATAATCACGAGTTGGATGAGCCAGCTTGGACGGAGGAGCAATGAGGTCTTTTGCACACACACATGTTAGATGATTGAATGTTTAATGTTTGTATTATTATGTTATTATATTGTGAATGACATGAGTAAATGTTTGAGCATGATGATATGATATGAATGAAATGCTAAGACACGATGATAGAATGCAAAATATGATCAGAGTTGCGCAGCGGAGTGGGTTGAGACCCAAGCTTCAGAATGAGTTGCATATAGTAGATTAGATTTATGTGAATGCAATTGTTGATACATGTTAGTATATATTTGCATATATATATTTTGACAGGGTGGCCCCTAATTGCACTTTTAGGGGAGACTCTGTCCGTTTTATTTAGAATTTTCATTAATTTTGATCGTAATTGTGTTGGTGTGTAATTTGATTTGCATGTCATTCATGTAGTATCATGTTAGGGTTTTGTGCATTCATCCATGCATAGATGAGTCGTATCTTCATCTTAAGACGCCGAGATTGGATCCGTATGAGTTAGGTTCGGGTTAGCCGACCTAACGGGGCTGTGACATGCCGGTTCGGTTCACGAGCGTGGACCAGATTTGGGGTGTTACACCA